>OZ007571.1:50895608-51028108 GCA_963931925.1 Onchidella celtica
TTGTTATCTCCACTAGGTAAACAATGAATCATACGCGGTTATGAGAAGCGAATAATATCACCCCATCGCTGAAATTGGGGTTATTTTTGTTTTAAACGGATCCCTAATTTAAGGGCGGGCTTTGTTGAAAAAGGATTCTAGAGAGGGTTTGGATTTCATCAACGCGAGCTAGACGGAGAACGTGTAGGCACCTAACACTCCGCACTACGTGACCAAATATTATGAAATTTTGTGTACTGCCTCAATTTTCAACGATAAATTACGGAGACCAGTCCATTTTGGACAAAAGTCAGTCTTTTAAGACTATTTATTTACGATTTTTTTATTTTATTTGAGGAGCTAGTTTAAAAAAAATAAAAAATACGCATTTTTCATCGAGTAGAATGAAAAAGTATGATCGGAAATTTTGCTGTGACTATGTAACCACCGTGCTACGAAAGGCATTTAGAGAGTCAAAGTGACGACAACACGAAATGTCCATTTTCTTCAAGATTAATCGAGCATAATTATTAAGAGTAATCAGAGTATTACAATTACAGTTATATCTATGTCATTAATACCGACATCGACTATTTTTATCAGCCCCAAGTAGTGAACAGAGCCAAAGTCTGTTTTTGTTTTGTGGGTTTCAACCGTTTAGTTGTGTATATCTATGGTTTCAACCGTTTTGTTGTGTATATCTATGGTTTCAACCGTTTTGTTGTGTATATCTATGGTTTCAACCGTTTTGTTGTGCATATCTATGCTTTCAACCGTTTAGTAGTGTATATCTATGGTTTCAACCATTTAGTAGTGTATATCTATGGTTTCAACCGTTTAGTAGTGTATATCTATGGTTTCAACCGTTTAGTAGTGCATATCTATGGTTTCAACCGTTTAGTAGTGTATATTTATGGTTTCAACCATTTAGTAGTGTATATCTATGGTTTCAACCGTTTAGTAGTGTATGTCTATGGTTTCAACCGTTTAGTAGTGTATATCTATGGTTTCAACTCAGACTTTGAATTCCCGTGCACCAACTAACGAGACAAACTTGTTTCAGTCTCACTACCGCGCTAGGCCCCGTTTAACTCCATAGTCCACAAAACTAAGGTAACACAGATCTGGCAGATTATTAATTTTGGTCTAGCGCGCTATTTGCCTATAATTTACTCACTGAGTATGTAAAATTGCTCGGTTTCTCACGCCCTGTCGTTTTATCAGTCTCCTCCTTTTATCTTCCACTCTCTCTCTCTCTCTCTGTCTCCCTCTCTCTCTGTCTCTCTCTCTCTCGCACTATCTGTTTCTAGCCTGTCTGCCTGTCTGTCTGTCTGTCTCACACTCTGTTTCTATCTGTCTGTCTGTTTGTCTATCTGCCTGTCTTGCTCTGTTTCTATCTGCCCGTCTGTCTGTCTATCTGCCTGTCTTGCTCTGTTTCTATCTGCCCGTCTGTCTGTCTATCTGCCTGTCTTGCTCTTTTTCTATCTGCCCGTCTGTCTGTCTATCTGCCTGTCTTGCTCTGTTTCTATCTGTCCATCTGCCTGTCTGCTTATCTGTCCGTCCGTCTGTCTGTCTCACTGTGCCCCGTTCATGTTAAGTTTCGCACTTAATCATAGGCAGAATTTCCATCCAGCCAGTATTGATCGACGAGCATTGCATCCATAAACAAGCCGTCACTGTATGAATCACAAAGGACAAAGACAAAAAAAAAAAGAAATTGCAACACTGATAAAAATCAATTCTATTGTTTTCATTGCAGCAATAACTTTAGATTTGTTTTCTTTCGAGTGGTCATCTCGTACCTAGTCAATTAACATGGCAGTGGCTTTTCGTTACTTGGTTTCCCCATTCAGATTAGAATCTTGCAGAATGGTTTTGATGGGATAGCTGTGTTAAAGTAGCGATTAATGTAAAGTATATTATGTCCTGGCTGAAAATGCGCATGTCTGTACTGGCATGGAAATGGTCAGAAGAACAGAATGATAATAAACAAATAGATAGATAGATAGATAGATAGATAGATAGATAGATAGATAGATAGATAGATAGATAGATAGATAGATAGATACGAGTAGATAGACAGACAGGCAGACAGACAAATAGATAGATAGACAGACAGACAGACAGACAGACGGACGGACGGACAGATAGATAGATAGATAGATAGATAGATAGATAGATAGATAGATAGACAGACAGACAGACGGACGGACGGACGGACGGACGGACGGACAGACAGACAGACAGACAGACAGACAGATAGATAGATAGATAGATAGATAGATAGATAGATAGATAGATAGATAGATAGATAGATAGATAGATAGATAGATAGATAGATAGATAGATAGATAGAAATTTCAAAAGTACTGTTTTTACATTAGTTCACAACTTAGCCTACTATGTCCCTGCAAAAATTTGCTTAGATACAAAGGTGAAGTCATCATGACCGAATTCATATTGGCAAGAATTCATCATGAAACATTTTACTTTCATTTCAATAGTACGAACTGGGCGTTCCATTAACCCCTTTTAGATGAATCATCCCCAGATTGCAGAATCTGACGCTAATAACAAAATAATGCATCGCACTTTCTCTCATTCATTCCATCAGCTCTCTCTGTCTTCCCGTTTTCCTTTGCCAAAACCCCATCTTCAGATCAGATTAACCTAAATAATAATGACATACAGAGATTACTGCATTTAAATATAAATACTATCACATTAAGAAGACATTATCTTCCATTATACCGGGTTTTTTTTTTCAATTGCCAGTGGTGTCCATTCTTGCTGTAGTGTCAGTTCGAATTGTGTCACTTTGCATTTAGACTTTGAAATTTTTGCTTCACTCTTTCCCGCCCTCCCTGCCCCCCCCCTCCCCCTCTCCCTCTTTTTTTTTCTTCTTTTCATATCTTTCTATTTTACTCTTTCAGTATTTCATTCGTCTATTCTCCTCACATTCCACTCTGAACTTCCTCATAATCTAACATCACTTGATGTTCATTCCATTCACCCCACTTGTTGCTTTCTGTCAGTGATAAGATAATATTCACCTCCTCGTCCCAGTTTCTATTTGCCCATTCCCCTCCTGAATTCCTCTACCACCCTTGATTCTGGGTTCCCCCTAAGCTTCTAACCTTCAACCTCTCTCTTTACTTCCCTTCCCTCTCTGTCACACTTCCTCTCTCTCTCATCCTCTCTCACTCACACACACACACATATTCACAATTTCTCCCCCCCCCCTCTCCGCCTGTCTCTCTCTCTCTCTCTCTCTGTCACGAACACACTCTCTTTCCCTAAATCTCTCTCTCTAACACACACACACAAACACACTCTTTCCCTTACTCTTTCCATCTCACAAATTCACTCTCTTCCCCTCCTCCCCCCACCTCTCTCTCTCTCAAATATACTCTCCCCCCTCTCTCTCACACAAACACATTCTTGCTCTTTCCCTTTCTCTCTCTCTCTCTCTCACTAATATACTCTTCTCCCCCCCCCCCCCCCCACTCATTCTCTCTCCTTCTCTCTCTCTCTCCTACCCTGGAACTGCAATACGACTTTCACGTTCTGATATAATGACATTTCCATGAAGCTGGGTAACGTCACGCCTAAAGTTCAACCATATGTTCTATTCTCCTTCTATGCTCACTCTGTCATTCCCGCTCCTTCTTCTTACTCTCACCCACAGTCAGGCACACGTTTGTCTCATAAACTGCTCTCAGTCGTTCACAATTACTCGCAAATTGACTGGAAAAACCTTGACTTACCTTTCTGAAATTTTAAGTGCCACTGACAAATAGGCAGGGTAGAAATGGAAATCGTAAGGGTGATTCTGAAAGAGAGAGAGAGAGAGAGAGAGAGAGAGAGAGAGAGAGAGAGAGAGAGAGAGAGAGAGAGAGAGAGAGAGAGAGAGAGAGAGAGAGAGAGAGAGAGAGAGACTGAAAGAGAAAGATATACACACAAAGAAAGAACGACAAGGAGAGAGGGAGAGAGAGAAAGACAGAAAGGGGAGGTAGGTGATTGGAGAACATCAGATAACCACACAAACACGTATACAGTGAGAATGTGTGTGTGACAGAGAAACACAGAGAGAGAGAGGGAGAGAGAGAGAAAAAGAGAGAGAGAGAGAGAGAGAGAGAGAGAGAGAGAAAGAGAGAGAGAGAGAGAGAGAGAGAGAGAGAGAGAGAGAGACGTAAAAAAAGAAAAAGGTTCCTAATGCTGTAATCTGGGACAACTTAGCTCGGCACTAAGACTCCATAGCTACATACGTACACGTACTCACAGCCTGTTGCCATCTCGCACACATTACAATAACCTTGGCCTATGGTACATTTTCTTACAAGCATACCATAGCCTCACACAATCACCCTCCCTTGGCAGTACTTCTTCTTATCTGTACCATGATAAAAATAGCTTCAACACTTGAAACACAGAAGTTATGGGAACACGGTGATCTAGAAGGCAAGGTCGCTGGCATCCAATGCCAAAGGTACCGGGTTCGATGCCTAAGACCTAAACACAATACAGAAGGTCTTTACATCAACTTGATTGTCTTTTTTTTTTTTGGTCATATTTTTCATCTACATTATCACCCCCCTCCCCCAACAACAGAAACAACAACTACAACAACCAGATAAACTATACCAACTAACCAACAATGCTGGCAACAATACTTGTTGTTATACTGATATTAAGGAAAGATTACCGAAAATCCGGTTGTTCCGAAAACAGAATAAGGAGACAGGGATTTATTCTCTCATTCGGATGACCATTCAAGGACCCGCCTGGGGGGTTTGGTCGAATTTGTCGAGCTAGTACTCTAAATAACGAGCGTAACGGTGATTATAACACTCATTACACTAAATATTTTCTGCCCAGACCGGAAAGTAAGCGGATTCGCTAATCTTTCTAATTAATTTTTGTCGACGGCAACGGTTGCACCTCGTTGCGCGTGGGGACGGACCGCCGAATTTGGTGAATTAGTCCTCTAGATGGGCGATTTGTAGTTAACGATTATGCCAGCGATTACAACACTAATAACATGATGAAATAAAGCCTCTCTAGATCAGGAATTAAACGGATTCGATAACCTTTCTAAACTTAATGTCAACAACAAGGACTGCATCTCCTTGATGTCACGAGTGGAGTGAGTGCAATTAAGGGGATTGCTACAGAGCGGGTGGAGAGTAAAATTAACGCACGGAGACAGGGAAGAAAAGTCGTGCATGTCATGGGGGCGGGGTCTGAATGAGGCGAAAGCGCTGTATAACTATCACTGCAAGTTAGAAGGTCCTAGGGAGCGGATCGGTGAATAATAGCCCATCGGGCAGAGATAAAAGGAAGCAGTCGAGAAGACTAGTGAGAGTCTTTCCAGTTATGACTGGTATGTAGAATGTTGATTGATTATTATGATTGATGTATTATATTATATTCGTCTATTACCATGATGTGAATAAGTATATGTGAGGAATGTGGAAGTCCTTGATATTGGATATAGCAATGTGCGCCACGAGCGATAGATGAAAGTGAGTTCATGGATTTGTAGCGCGAGTGAGTAGTGTGTACTCCGATGGAGGTGTGTTACCGTAAGATGTGTGGTGAGTGAAAGGTGAACTAGTGTGTGTACGCTTCATGGATTGTAAGGAGAGGTGGAGTGAATAGAAATGGTAGGGTATTATACCAATGTAATGTTATTCTTGTAGGTGTCGGGGACGGGCCGCAGAGCCACCTCGATGAGCACAGGGGATAGGCCAGCATAGGGCCGGAGGCCACACATAGGCCAGAAGTGAGGCTGTCAGTGCAGGACAGTAGAGGCACATAAAGTCGTGGCAGTCAGGCCACGGGCAGGGACGTAGATATGAGAGTGAATGAGATACTATATTGTTGCCATGTTGATAGGCTAGTGAACTGATATTATGTTGTTGCCATGTTGATGGCTATGGAAATAATAATGTGTTATTGCCCTGCTGAGGCGCTAGGGGAGTGCTAAGGTGTATGACAATAGGGAGGGGATATTGAGAGACTGCGGTGCCAGTAAATTATTAATGTACTATTAAGACCCTGAGGGGAGAGGCTGAGGCCGAAGTGCCTTTAGGAGTAACTACCGGATTGTGGATCCGAGGGAGAGTGTGTGTGAGAATAAGGCCGTTGTACGGCAGTCATTTCAATAATATAATATATGTAATTGCGCTATTATATGTATAATTATGTTTAATAAATGTGTGAGTCTGATGGGTTGTTTTGTTAAGTGTTAAACTTGTTTGTTCGTGATTGTCGTCCTGTCATAAACTATTACATTTCCCAGTCTGGGATTTGTGACACTGGGGGCTCGTCCATTGTGACTCGTCCATTTTCGTAATATTTAGTTGTAGTTAGTTAGTAGGTATTTGTGCTGTCTTGTTCGTTGGATGAATGGACATTTCATGATATGATTTATGTATAATAATGAATGTATATTGATGCATGTATTGCTATGAATAGGTATTAATGTGTATTTAAACTTTCCAGAGTGTGTGCGTGCAGCCTGAGGAGACAAGCAGCCAGAGCTCCGATTAAAGGGAGGAGTTTTACTCAAAATTTCAAAAGTTAAGTGAAAGTCAAAATTTTTGTGCCCTGGATTTTGGGCTGTTCCTTTAATCTGTCTTTTTCCCTGTTTTTGCTGTTTTTGTTGTCGTTATTGATTATACGGGCGGTGGCGCGGGTTTGCTGTGGTGAGCGTAGTTTGTCCTCTTCGGGAGGTGGGCTAAATTTGGAACTTCGTTCATCACAGTGAACAGTTCTATAGGGACCTGTATTTTTGTTTAGATTGTAGCGTTCTATCTTCCTCGTTGTTTTAGGAGGACGTTTCTCTTGTCCCTCTTCTACCTTTCTGTAGATACGTTCTTTTTTTTCAGACTCTGTTCTTGTTTGTACCGTGTAGTGTAATCGGCGTAGTAGGTTGCATTTTTTTCCCATTATATAGTTTTTTTTTGTAGAAGCTTTGTCCTAGTCTGGTTCGTTGTCCTTGACGTACTTGTGGTCCTTCTACTGTATTTCTTCATTCTTGTCGTTTCTTTTTTCCTTTATAATTAGTAGTGCTATACATTTTATAGATATAGAATTAGTTGTGCTGTAAAGGTAAATTTCTGAATTGTATTTGAGACAACTGGGTATTGTTATATCTGGTGTGATCTCAGGTCTCTGGTCGTGTCGTTAGTTATCATACCGGCAGGTTAGCCGTTTTTTTAATACATACCATAACCATAAATCTGTGAAATGGCGGAACTCCAACAACTAATGAAGTTGGGTAAGGAACTTGGCCTGGAAGGAGAGGAGCTACGCGGCTGGATTAAAGAACAGCAGGCGGATTTGCGCGATGAGCGTGCTAAGGATAGAGAGCGAGAAAAAGAGGCTAAGGCTCAGGAGGAGGAAAGAGAGGCTAAGGTTAAGCAACAGGAAAGAGAGGCTAAGGATAAGGAACAGGAAAGGGAGGATAAGCAACAGGAAAGAGAGTTTAAGTTAAAGGAGTTAGAAGCTCAGCGACAGGAGAGACAGGATAGGGAGCAGGAAAGGGAGATAAGGCTAAAGGAGATAGAGGCGCAAGTGAAGATCGCCGAGTTGGAAATCAAAAAGAATGCGCCAACAGAAACAGTTGAGCGGCAGGTACACAATAAAGGTGGCGTTAGGATTAAGCTCCCTACGTTCGACGACCGGAAGGACGACATAGACGCCTTCCTTTACAGGTTCGAACTGAACGCACAATTGCAATGGGGGGAAAATAAGGAATTATGGGCCACGTACCTGGCGTCGCTATTGCAGGGGCGAGCGTTAACCTACTTTAAAGAGCTACAGCGCGAAGACGTGCAAGATTACGATAAGCTGAAGGCTTTGCTGCTTCGCCGATTTGCGCGTACCGAGGAATATTTCCGGGAGCAGTTTAGGCGAGCACGTGCAGATACCAGGGAGGACTTTGCTGCCTTCGTCGCGAGACTAACGGAGTATTTCGCGAACTGGGTAGACTTGGCGCATGTGGGCACGGATTTCGCTAAACTGAAAGACCTAATGATCCGTGACCAGCTGTACGCGTCGTGCCACAAAGATCTGGTGGCTTTCCTGAAAGAGAACGAACCCGCGACGGTGCAGGAGGCGTCTAAGTTGGCGGAGGCATACCGTACGGCACATCCGGCCAAACCAGTCGCCAGGGCGTACGTCCAAGATGCTGGGTACGTCGCCGTTGTCGAGGGGTCGCCGGCAGGACTTAGGGACAGGTCGCGTCAGCGTGGTGCCTATAGTGGGCAAGCCCAGGGGCAGCGTAGGGGCTATCACCAATCACCGGCATATGGATCCGGTAAGTTTGACCGAGCAGGAGGGCTAGGTCGCGGTAATGGCCGGGGGCGAGTTGTGACCTTTGCCGATGACCGACGGCATAGGGACTCTAGTTCCGGTCGCGAGGGGTCACGGGGACCCAGGCCTAGAGCAGCACAGGGAGCGGAGTGTTGGACTTGCGGACGCGTGGGTCACTTTTCGCGCGAGTGTAGGGCCGCGAAGTGTTGGAACTGCGGAAGAGCAGATCACATCAGCGTGAACTGCCCTGCAGGTAGGATAGCGGCGAACGTGGACAGTAGCTCCAGTCCATGTTCCCCAAATAAATTTCACCATGCGGCTGCGTGTGCTACATCGAACAACGGAGGCGGACAGTATTCTAAGTGTCCCAGTTGTGAGAAGTTATTATCTTCCGGTGTTTTACCTTGTGGGAGAAAGATCCCCGTCATAAATTCATGTCATACAGGAGGTGGTCTTAGGGTTTATCCGGGGTTTGTTGGGGACGAACCGGTCTCGGTTTTACGAGATACAGGATCTACCGTTGTGGGAGTGCATAGGGACTGCATTCGGGATTCACAGCTTACAGGTGAGACTGTCCCGTGCATCCAATTTTCGGGGGCCATTGAGAAATTACCCATGGCAAGAATAATGATAGATACACCTTTCCTTAGCGGGGAAGTCGAAGCAGTCGTTGGTTGTTTTCCAGGCGCCCAGCTCATCATTGGGAATGTATCCCGGGTAGGTTCCCCTTCCGATGAGAACGTGCAAGCATGGTCGCAATCAAAAGGTATTGACTTTTGCGCCGCGGTCGAAACACGTCGACGGGTAGCGGATAAAGATAAGATTAGACCTTTGGCGACGCCAGCGGTCAACCTAGATATCACGCCAGAGCGCTTGGCGAGATTACAAAGGGAGGACCCATCATTAAACCCATGTTTTGGGGAAGCGCGAACCGAGAAAACGAGGAGATATAAGAACGGGTCGTCCTCCTTTATTGTTCAGGCGGGCATTCTGTTCCGTAAGTATGTAACGGTGTCCTCCATTTTAAAGCAGGTCGTTGTGCCAGCGTTGCTGATCGCAACAGTATTGCATTTGGCACATGATGTCCCATTAGCGGGTCATATGGGGATAGCTAGAACCAAAGAAAGGGTTCTTAAAAATTTTTACTGGCCATCGATCCACAGAGATGTGCAGGTCTATTGTAAGACGTGCAGTGCGTGCCAAAAGACGACGCATAAGGGTCGTACACCCCAGGCCCCTCTTCAGAAGATCCCCACGGTCTCGGGACCGTTTAAAAAGGTCTCGATAGACCTTGTTGGCCCCATTCACCCAGCGACCGATAGGGGGAATCGATTTTTCTTAACGGTCATATGTAATGCTACGAGATGGCCAGAGGCGGTTCCTCTGCGGACCATAACGTCTGAGGCAGTCGCGGAAGCGTTGTTTGCAATTTTCGCTAGGGTAGGAATACCAGAGCAAATTCTGTCTGATAGGGGCGCGCAATTTACGTCGCAGATGATGAAGGAATTGTTCCGCTTATTCAGTATACAACCCATCACTACCACCCCTTATCATCCGCAGGCTAATGGCATGTGCGAGAGATTGAACTCGACGTTAAAGTCGATGCTGCGTAAGGTAGCTGCTGATCGCCCTAAAGATTGGGATAGATATATCCCTGCAGTGTTATTCGCGTACAGAGAGGTACGGCAGGAGTCAACGGGATTCTCGCCGTTCGAAATGATGTACGGTCGTAGTCCTAGGGGCCCAACTGATGTTCTTCGGGACATGATGACGTCGCCATCATCGGGAGACGATGAGCAGATTTCGGTGTTTCAGTACCTTGTTGATTTAAGAGAAAGACTATCTGCAGCGCGCACTATAGCAGAAGAAGCGTCTAGTATCGCTTCGAAAAGAGCAAAAGACTATAAAGATAGAGGGTCCAAACTGAGAATTTTTAAGCCAGGAGACAAGGTTCTGTTGTTGTTACCTACGGACCATAATAAGTTATTGATGACATGGAAAGGTCCTTATGTTATTGAGCGAGTTGTTTCAAAGGTAGATTACGCTATCCACATTGATGGAACGAGTAAGGTTTTCCATGTTAATATGCTACAGAGATTTTATGAGAGACCACAGTATCTGTGTGCACAGACAAGACCAGAGGAGACTGTCTTCTCTACTGCTTGTACGGGGGTCGTAGACCAGTTGGACTGTGACGTAAGCGACACCGAGACGCAGGAGGAGTTACAAATTCAATTGCCGGAGTTAACTCCGACACAAGGTTACAGGGACGTAAAAATTAACCCTGACCTTACGAGTTCAAGGAGTAGGGAACTTGAGACCCTGTTAGCGTCATTTCCGGATGTTGTTACGGATTTGCCGGGTCGCACTACGGCGATCCAGCACCAAATAAAGTTGACTTCGGATAAGTCAGTATTTCTTAGACCGTATCCGTTGCCTTTTTCTTCGAGAGATAGAGTCATAAAGGAAGTTGAGTCAATGTTGAAGTTAGATGTGATAGAACCATCAACATCGCCGTATTCATCACCCATCGTCCTCGTGAAAAAACTTGATGGATCGGTGCGGTTCTGTATTGATTTTCGAAGATTGAACACTATTACGGTAGGCGATAGGGAGCCTATTCCGTTTCAGGAGGAATTAATAGCTTCATTGGCCGGGTCCACGTGGTTTTCCAAGATAGATTTGACGAAAGGGTATTGGGAAATCCCGCTTACTGAGGAGTCTAAACAATACACGGCGTTTCAAACGCCCATTGGATTATTCCAATTTAAGGTCATGCCATTTGGGTTGGTAAACGCGCCAGCGACGTTTGCACGATTAATGAGATTAGTGTTGAAGGACATACCTAATGTCGTGTCATTCTTTGACGATATAGCATGCCATACGTCGACATGGTCTGATCATATTCAGACACTAACAGTAATTTTTCAACGATTACGCCAGTTTGGGCTAACTGCTAAACCCGCAAAGATGGATTTGGCATGTCCAGAGATAATATTCTTAGGACATATCGTGGGTAGAGGTGTTCAGAGACCTGAAGAAACAAAAATTGACAAGTTAGTAGGGTTGCAAATCCCTAAAACAAAGAAACAAGTCAGAAGCTTAGTGGGAATTTTAAATTATTACAGAAAGTTCATTCCAAATTTTTCCTCCTTGTCATCTTCTCTTACTGACCTTACTAAGAAGGGACAACCCGATAAGGTCCAGTGGACGTCTGAATGTCAGACATCATTTGATAATTTGGTGACAGCATTATCATCGTCACCCATTCTGATATTACCCGATTTTCGATCTAATTTTATCCTCAGAACGGATGCGTCGGACTCTGGTGTCGGCGCTTGTCTTCTACAGGAGAAGAACGAATGTCTCCATCCTGTATGTTATGTCAGTAGGAAGTTATTGCAGAGAGAAAGAAAGTATTCTGTGATAGAGCGTGAGTGTCTTGCCATTGTCTGGTCCGTCCAGAAACTAGGACGTTATCTCATGGGACGAGAATTTTGTATCCAGACAGACCACAAGCCACTGACATTTTTGTCGAAGAATCGTTCGTCCAGCCCACGCTTGTCTAGATGGGCACTGGCTTTACAGCCGTACACCTTCGTTATTCAACCAATTCCAGGAACCAGCAATCATATCGCCGACTACCTTAGTCGAGCCTAGGGGAAGATTTCAGGAGCTTATACATCGGAGGACAGGAACATTGACAGGATCTGTGTGAATGAGTCGACTTTAAAATATTGACATTGTGAATATGATATGAAGAATGGTTGATAGGTTGAGTGGTTTTTGATTCTGTATTAGATATTGTGTTTAGTTAGCTATTCATGATGTGACACATATATGCATATTGCAGGCCATATTGATCCCCATATTTTCCCCTGATTTCGGTATTTTATATACTAGGGGAACTGCTAGGTCATTTTTTTTAGGGTACGTATTGCTCACGCTCACTCGTTGACAGTCATCTTGATGCGATTTGAAATTAATTGCATTAATTTTTTTGGGGTGGGGGATGATGTCACGAGTGGAGTGAGTGCAATTAAGGGGATTGCTACAGAGCGGGTGGAGAGTAAAATTAACGCACGGAGACAGGGAAGAAAAGTCGTGCATGTCATGGGGGCGGGGTCTGAATGAGGCGAAAGCGCTGTATAACTATCACTGCAAGTTAGAAGGTCCTAGGGAGCGGATCGGTGAATAATAGCCCATCGGGCAGAGATAAAAGGAAGCAGTCGAGAAGACTAGTGAGAGTCTTTCCAGTTATGACTGGTATGTAGAATGTTGATTGATTATTATGATTGATGTATTATATTATATTCGTCTATTACCATGATGTGAATAAGTATATGTGAGGAATGTGGAAGTCCTTGATATTGGATATAGCAATGTGCGCCACGAGCGATAGATGAAAGTGAGTTCATGGATTTGTAGCGCGAGTGAGTAGTGTGTACTCCGATGGAGGTGTGTTACCGTAAGATGTGTGGTGAGTGAAAGGTGAACTAGTGTGTGTACGCTTCATGGATTGTAAGGAGAGGTGGAGTGAATAGAAATGGTAGGGTATTATACCAATGTAATGTTATTCTTGTAGGTGTCGGGGACGGGCCGCAGAGCCACCTCGATGAGCACAGGGGATAGGCCAGCATAGGGCCGGAGGCCACACATAGGCCAGAAGTGAGGCTGTCAGTGCAGGACAGTAGAGGCACATAAAGTCGTGGCAGTCAGGCCACGGGCAGGGACGTAGATATGAGAGTGAATGAGATACTATATTGTTGCCATGTTGATAGGCTAGTGAACTGATATTATGTTGTTGCCATGTTGATGGCTATGGAAATAATAATGTGTTATTGCCCTGCTGAGGCGCTAGGGGAGTGCTAAGGTGTATGACAATAGGGAGGGGATATTGAGAGACTGCGGTGCCAGTAAATTATTAATGTACTATTAAGACCCTGAGGGGAGAGGCTGAGGCCGAAGTGCCTTTAGGAGTAACTACCGGATTGTGGATCCGAGGGAGAGTGTGTGTGAGAATAAGGCCGTTGTACGGCAGTCATTTCAATAATATAATATATGTAATTGCGCTATTATATGTATAATTATGTTTAATAAATGTGTGAGTCTGATGGGTTGTTTTGTTAAGTGTTAAACTTGTTTGTTCGTGATTGTCGTCCTGTCATAAACTATTACATTTCCCAGTCTGGGATTTGTGACAAACAACAAGGACTGCATCTCCTTAAAACATAAAAAAAAACACACACACCATAATACACGTAGACATTTACACACATAATTATCGCGACCTTACTTCTGTTTGTTCCAACTCCATTTTTTGCATAACTGAGAAATTCGACGTTAAACGTTTGCGGCTTTAGTATTATGATAAGGATTTAGAATAAATCGGAACTGTGAAACAGGTTGAGAAGTGTCCCAACGCATTTTGATCAAGTATCAAAGTGTGCATTTGTTACACCTCTTCTACACACTAAAAGATCTCCAGTTTTTCAGAAAATGGAAATAGAACAAACAAGAACTAAAGTTGCATTAGGCATACACGTAAACCCAGCGCTTCAAAGACAACTTAAAGGTAACACAACGCTAAATACACGTAATTAAATCTTACTTGAGCATAAATGCGCAGTTTCCTCCTGGGTGCACGAACTTTATAAACCCAACATGTAGTTCTACACACACAGATACAGCGAATTAAGTCCCCACCTTCTTTCAAGCAGGGCACAGCAACAGTTGGAGAAATCCCAGCCGCGACCTTCAGCGACGTAAATAATAAAGCCCTGACGCAGAATGGTTTGATTGTTCTAGCCGGTCTAATGCATGAGGAAGGCGGGCCTTGGTACCCTCAGGGACTCTTAGATTAGACTTATCTAACCACAAAGGACAAGATTATATAAGGCTGTGGCACACTGGGCCAACTGTGTTCTGCGTCTGTGTTGACTAGGTAAGCGCGGTTTCTCTTACTGCCAACGGACTCAAGATCGGTTTCGTTGTGCGCGTATTAGTGAGTCAAATTTGTCTACTTCTCGCTGCCAACTAACAATAAAACCCATTTTAACATTCCAACTCATGAAAATCAAGAGGACAACCACTGGGAGAGTCGGGGACAATCAGAAGACAGAAAGGAAGACTGACAGAAAGAAAGAAAGAAACTAAAAACAAATATATTGTTAGCGTAACGAGGTTGGTTATTTTTTTTGGTCCTTTTTTTATTTTTTTTATTTAACGACATCGTTCCATTTGACAATCTGTTGTCTTGTTTGGCCTGCCCGACTTTTTAGCGGGTGGTTGGTGGACGCAGAATCTTCCTTCGCTCTATTGTCAGTTTAAGTGAATGTGTAGACTTTCTGCACATTCGAAGAAGACACTATACTTGCGGTTCCATGAAAGAATTATTTTCTGACGTGGACCCACGCAGCCCACCTTGTCATTTCTGAAAGAGGTCGAACTCAACAAGTTGATTTAACAAACTTTTATCATATTCACAAAACTCATGGACATACTTTTCAGCACTGGCCTTTCCTGTTCGATTTTTAATATAGGCCTTTTCCCGTTAGATCCTTAACTTCACGTTCATCTGATCTTACCTATTGGCATCTGAGGGCTGAAAGCTAGCCCTAAGAGAAAGAACCAAAAAACCCGGGAGAGGCGCAAAGTGGCCGTTATCGTGCCGACGCGCCGTTCAACTCAAACTCAAACTCCTCTTTCTCGCCAGTGCATTCAAGAGAATTCCGAGGTGCCAGAATTAGTGAGATGGATTTGTTTCTGTCTCCCCAATGCGTGAGGTCTTTCTTTCCACCCGCTGTCTTTAAATAGTTTAGAGGCACCCGAACTAGTAAGACACATTTGTTTCTATCTTGTCAGTGCGCGAGATCTAGTGTCACTCCATAGACCACATCTTACACGGAAACCGATTCGGAACAGTCTTGACAGTGCGCCGCTAGCCTTATTTTCCATGCCGTGGCTGCCAGTATAAGGCATTCCAACTCATCTGAAGTGATGGGTTTATTCTTTGTTTACACGCAGCAGTTGTTATGTGAGCACTATCAAACTGAGAGCCTAGTGCTAATCATTTCCGAGTGTACTGATGTGGCTCACT
Source organism: Onchidella celtica (assembly GCA_963931925.1). Taxonomy (NCBI): domain Eukaryota; kingdom Metazoa; phylum Mollusca; class Gastropoda; order Systellommatophora; family Onchidiidae; genus Onchidella; species Onchidella celtica. The sequence goes on from OZ007571.1 coordinate 50,911,009, forward strand.
GACATCATAAACAAATTCTTGGTACTTTACAAACAAAGGCAGCTATCTATAAAGTGCCAACGCGCCATGATTTTGGCGATTTTTGACGGCTCCCTCCCCTCTACCATATTTTCATATATTTGGCCTAATTATACCTGCCCCCCCCCCCCCCCAAACAACAACAGCAACAACGACAACAACAACAACAAAACCAACAAAAAAAACCCACCCCACCCCCTTGTACGAGCGTACGGCCATTAGAATGGCGTATGTCACGATAAGGCCTTGGTGTTTGAAAACTTTAAATGATGTTTAGCATAAAACTATTCGACTGTTTCATTAGAGACATGATTTTCAAAAAAAAACAACAAAAAACACGATGTAACAACTTAATTTGCTAGCAAAATAAAACGTAAATAAGACCAAACCACTTAATTTATTATCATAATTGAAAAGTGTAATTAGTCTCCCCAGACCCCCTCTCCCCCTCCCCCAATGTATCATTGTACGCTTTTTGTATGCTGGGGGGCACCCCCCCCCCTTCCCCCTCCACGGAGCGTATGTAGTATATTGATGGTGCTCCCTTATTTGTAACAGTGCATTTAAGTAAGGACAAAAAACAAGAACTTCGAGAGTCAGGTCACTGTGAGTCTATATTTACGTACGTTCAAGTAACAACTAAATGCATTAGCCAATATAATTACGAAGACACGGGAACATTGTTCATCCAGTTTGCCAATCTAATTATTTTTGTCTTTCCTCGGGGAGGACCAGTGAATAAGGCCCGGTGAGCATTAGCCAGTTTTGATTGGCCAACTGGTTGAATGGTGACGTCACGTCATGAGTTTCATCCGAGGGTATATAGGTATTGAGAGTATGCTCACTATTTGTCGATTTGCACTGCGAGACACGGGAGGTGAAGCGAAACCATTGTTAGCATGGAGCTGAAAGCAGTTGACTCATGGTGCTCGTCACCCACCAGTGACCTAGGCCTAAATATTATAATTATATACTTGGGCTTGGTGAAAAGGACATACAAGGCTTATCTTGCACGAGTCGGCCAGTAATAATTAAGAATGTATTTACGTCGCGCCCTAATGATTGGGTCTCAATGCGCTTCTTTTACCGTTTGCATGCCACGTATTATAAAACAGAAATTCATCACAACATAAAACATTCGTTAGTTCTGTGCAACTATTGTTATCAATCAAAGCTGGGACCCGGAGATCAAAGAGACAGAAAAGAAAACTCAGTGTATTATTTCCTGTGTGTGATCTTCACGGAACAGTTATTGATTTTTTTATTTTTTTTTTAAAAACATGATGAAAATCAAGAGGACAACCACTGGGAGAGTCGGGGACAATCAGAAGACAGGAAGGAAGACTGACAGAAAGAAAGAAAGAAACTAAAAACAAATATATTGTTAGCGTAACGATGTTGGTTATTTTTTTTTTTTTGGTCATTTTTTTTTGTAACGATATCGATCCATCTGACAATCTGTTGTCTTGTTTGGCCTGCCCGACTTTTTGGCGGGTGGTTGGTGGACGCGGAATCTTCTTTCGCCCTATTGTTGTGCTGTATCCTGTCTATCGTCTTGTTCACTGGTTCTCAAAGTAGGCGATATTGTCCCCTCCCCCTCGGGTGGGTTGGGGGGGGGGCGATTTTAATTTCCAGGTAGGCCAAAAACGGATAAAGGGGCGACAAGGGGGGGGGGGAAGGGTAAAAACGATGAAGGTCGGCGATTTAGGGGTGGGTGGGAGTGCGAATACACGAATGTGGGGGGCACATACATGGCAATCAATGAATTCTTCAACAACACGCGTATAATATGGGTTTTACAGACCTAAAAGATATATTTCTGTTTAGTGTATTTGATAAAGAATGCTTTCTGTTTTATAATGAATTGTCAATTATGTCTATTGTCATTAAAACACGGCTTTGAAAAAGGGGAATGAAAGAACATGTGGAACCTACGGGGGCCATTGCCCGAAAAAGGGTGAGAACCAGTGGTCTTGCTTCTTCCTAGCATGGTGTAGCCGTTTTGGTGTAGACATGATTGCTCTAAACCCATACTCAAACTCAAACGGCCCCCTACTGCGAACGTACGTACTCTTTGTAGGACCCTCTTACCCAAATTCAAATGTTTGCAGAACTTCACTGGATAACAATAACAACTCCAAAAAGTCTTTCTCTCTATCTATGTCTGATGTTTCTGTCTCCATTCAACAATAACAGAGTCTGTTTCACGTAACAGTTGTATGCCTGCATGTCTGTCTATGTCTCTGTGTCTCTGTTTCCAGTCAAGTGTTTGGCAGAGAGATTGCCTAGCTTGTACACAGCAAGCCAGATGGCCTGCCATTGTGGGAGGCGTGTTGTGCACATTCTTGAAGAGTAATGTGGGGCATTTTGCTGCTTAGGGGGCACCTATAAAGTGCGTACGCTGTAACTCCCACGATTTTTTTTACCCTTCTCTCCTTCATGTAGACTTTCCATACGTACTAGGAGTCAATAATTTAAATTTGAAATATTATGAGTGTAACAAAAACTGGTATCACAGGAACTGCAGGGGGGCGTCATCGTGAATAATGAGCACGCAATAGAGATAATAATGCCCTTTTTACGCACGTGAGGGCTGGCACGGTTGACCTTTCCTAGCGCAGGAGGATAAAAAATTCAGAGGTAGAAGAAAAAGAAAAAAAACAATAAAAGATCTTCACAAGAGATTTAATAAAACCTACATAACGTGACCTCAGTTCTTGTTTGTTCCAGCTACAGTTTTTGCGCAACTGAGAAATTCGACGCCAACCGTTTGCCGCTTTCGTGCTGTGATAAGGAGTTAGAATAAATTGGAACTGTGAAACAGCTTGATAAGTGCCACAATTATTAACCCTTTACTTGCCAATGCCGGAAAGTTACAATTTTCATATTTCTTGTTACTTTCAGAATATTACTGCAGTCGATTCAAGTCGTGAATGTGAATCTACATAGTGAAATATATCGATTTTCGACAAAGGATTTTCACTTTTCTATAATTTTGTAAGCTGTACTACAACTCTCAACCCACGAGTTTGCACTGCTAGCACTGAAAAGGTTAAACAAGTGTCAAAGTGTGCATTTGTGATACCGCTTCCACATACAAAAAGATCTCCAGTTTTTCAGAAGATGGAGATAGAACAAACAAGAACTTAGGACACGATCAAGAGTGTTTCCCAAAAAGGCTAAAGATAAGCAAAGAGAGAAGGGAAGAATGAAGGAAGAGAGCACAATAAGCAAGTTGAGAAAGAAAGAAGGATGAGGGGGAGAAAGGGAAGAGAGAGGAAAAACAAAACGTGAAGACAAAGAAGAAATAATTGCCCCGTCGCACTTTCAGACTTTGTCGCCAACTGTGGTTTATTAAAACTTTGTATTGAACACGCCAATCGAACTCTCCTGCCGCGGGAACTAAACACAAGGACATTGATCGATGTCATCTGCCAAGAAGAGCTCAGAAACACGGCCAACGACTCGGGTGTTTCAAAGCTCTCAGGGGTAATCAATCTGCTGTCGAAGGTCGTACAGTCTGTGCCACTCGTTTAAATGGAAGATAATACTTGAGAGGTGGGATGGGCTGGAACGTACTGATGTCGTAATAAGTCTGTTGTTCGGGGGGCGGGGTGGGGGGGGGCGTAGCCTAATTACAAAAGCAACTAGAGAAAATACTGAGCTGTGTTCACTGTTCAGCTACTGATGGCTTTCTATGTACAACACTATGTCCCCCTAACATCAGGGTCGTAATAATCTTTATCAAAGGTCCTGGCTTTCAGATAATGTTTTTTTGTTGTAGTTGTAGTTCCTATTGACGCGGCTGGTATTGTTTCTTTTGTAGTTGTTGTTGCTACTGTTGTGGCTGTGTTGTTGCAGCTACTGCGTTATGCTCACTGACCAACCACGCGACCTTACTTCTTGTTCGTTCTATCTCCATTTTCTAAGAAAACTGGAAATCTGTTAGTATGTAGAAGAGATATAACAAATGCACACTTTGACACTTGTTTAAAATGTGTTCTGGCACTTACCTAGCTGTTTCACAGCTCCAATTTATGCTAACTCTTTATCATAATAACTAAAGTCGCAAACGATTTTGGCGTCGAAATTCTCCATTGTGCAAAAAAAGTGGAGTTGGAACAAACAAGAACTAATGTCCCATGTGCCTTACTATGCAAAATACTAGAGCCCGGTGGTAAGAAACTCCTCAGGTGGAGCGAGGCAGATGACGATCTTCAGAGGAAGAGTGGATTCTTTCATTAGATGTTTCGGCTTTTAACTTCCTGGCATCTTCTAGAAACCCCGGCCACACCGAGTTCATGACTCTCGGTGTAAGTCACCCACCCTTAAAACAACAGCTCTTAGTGTTCAGAATCCACCCCACTCCCACCCAACTTATAACCGAACCTGCCACAAATTGTAAAAGGGCTGCAAGCATGCCAAATATCTCATTTTTTGAAGAAAAAAAAAGAGAAAAAGTCCAGTTAGGATAATTCACCACGCAACTCTCGATGTAACAAGCTTAATACATGTCTATAATTTGGTACGTCATGTCAAATGGGCGCAGTCGCATCATTTCTCCATACCATCTCTGATAAATGACAAAGTGTTAGAAAGATCGTGAACTGCAAGCCGTACATTCCTGTCCTGTCTGGAGCTATTACGCTGGGGGTTCAGCCAGCCCACAATTTTGAAAAAAGTTGTTAAGGGGGCGTAGTCTAAATACTAAGCCGAAGAGAGAAAATGCTCAAGTTGTGTTCCCTGCCCATCTATAGCTTACTGTGTGAAACACTACGGTCCCGTAACGACAGCGAATTTGAAAGGCTCGCCCTGAGGGGTGGGGGATGCGGCCGGTAATGTTAGTGACAGTTTCTGTTGCATCAGGAGACAGAATAACATGCCATGACATGGAGTGTGTTCGTGCGACCTCAGCTAGACAAGGCCTGGCTAATGACAGGAAATCCTGACATTAACGTGTAGCTTGAAACCATTAAGCTTTTCCAAAATAATTTCTTTTCGTTCCTTTTTTTTTTTTTTTAAAGTTAATTTTTTATTCGCGGGGGGGGGGGGGGGAGGGGGGGGGCGGGTATGCGGAATGAAGTGAACGGGTGGGGTGGGGTGCGTTTCTGGTTGTTCTGTTGCAGAGATGAGCAGGTTGTTCCGTATATTCTTTGGCTGTCTCGCGTATTGTTGTTGCTGCTGCTGTTGTCGTTTCCACAGCTGTTGCTGCCTATTTGTTGTTGTCGGTGTTGATGATATAGTTCTTCATATGTTTATACCGCTGCATGCTGTTGTTACTGATGGTGGAGGCGACGATGATGATGATGATGATGATAATGATGGTAATGACGATGATAATGATGTGTGATGATGTTGATGTTGTCCAATGTCCTCAGATGATAATGATGTGTGATGATGTTGATGTTGTCCAATGTCCTCAGATGATAATGATGTGTGATGATGTTGATGTTGTCCAATGTCCTCAGATGATAATGATGTGTGATGATGTTGATGTTGTCCAATGTCCTCAGATGATAATGATGTGTGATGATGTTGATGTTGTCCAATGTCCTCAGATGATAATGATGTGTGATGATGTTGATGTTGTCCAATGTCCTCAGATGATAATGATGTGTGATGATGTTGATGTTGTCCAATGTCCTCAGATGATAATGATGTGTGATGATGATGATTTTGTCTAATGATGATGACGATGTGGTCTGAAGATAATGATGACGTCTGAAGATGATGGTGATGATCCCTGATGATGATGATGCCGACGATGGTCTTGTAGAAGCCGTAATTACTGGGTTGTTGCATATGACAGCCTGTTACTTCACTGGTTTTGCATGCATACAGCAAAATGCTGGGAATTTCTAGAAACTTCTAGCTCCCACCCATTTCTGGTTCCATTTTATCTTGTTTTTTCTTCCTCCCACACATCTGCTCCTCTCCTTTGCCTCTGTGTATTTCTCTACTGTGTCATGTTACCAGCACTCTTTATTTTGTTCTTCTCCACTCTCTCTTTCCTTATCTGTTTTTCCTTCTTTCCGTCTCCGTGTTTGGTGGGCGCTGCTGGTAGAGGCTCCTCCTTCTGTCTATCGTCTTGAATCTTCTAGCACAATAATTATGGCTGTTATCACGCCGACATGCTTTCTCCAAACTACTAGAGACCAAACTCCCCTCAACCCCCCCCCCCCCACCCCGCTCACGTGATTTTTTTTTCGTACTAGCTTTACCAAATTCAGGAGCGGGGCAGCAACACACCCCCAAACACAGGACAGCTCCAACATATACCAGGGATTTTTTTGGTGACGTTCAGAGACATATCAGGCACAGTCCAGAGATTGCAGCACCCATGGCAGTGTTCGATAGGACGAGAAATCCCTTAGCCGATGACCTGTGTTTGGGGGTGTGTTGCTGCCCCGCTCCTGAATTGGCTAAAGCCTAGGCGCTCTTACAAAGTAAGTTTGTAAGAGCGCCTAGGCTAAAGCTCGTACGAAAAAAAATTCACGATGCCGAGAGATATGTTACATGGATATGCTGCAGAAGAAATTAATGGCCTCCAGGTACCTATAGTTATATTTTCATACTTACGTTTTAGAAATAGCAATTGCTTTTTTAGTGAATAGGTCCCCTCCGTATGATTATAATAATGGCGAGTCTGATACGCGAGAATTCCTCAGTGGCAGTGAAGGGTTATGCATTTGAAGTAAGCACATGACTGTATACATTAAAATATATGCTAGCAATAGTCCAAGTACATCATTCTTTAGACAAGACAAATTACATTACAAAGAGCATAGCTGTGTTGCTGTGTACCCTTTAATTTCCATAGACAACAATGGCTGACTGAATAATTTACATAACAAAGTTAAACAAACTCATTATCATAGTTTTGTTCAGAAGGTGGGCGGGGGGGGGGGGGGCTAACTGTGGCAAAAAAGAGGGGGAGGGGAGCAATTGCCCCTTTTGCCTTCCTATAAACCCAGCCCTGAGTATGTTATTTTGTCAGCAAACAGGTAGTTATCTGCTTGTTAGACACTGCTAACTTCAGATAGCGGGAAACGAACAAACGTTGAATTGAAGAAACAAAAAAAAAAAAAAAAATTCCAAAAACAATTAAAAAAACTGATTAAAGGTTTACTTTCCAATTACTCAGAAAACCTCTTTTCAAGTGCAACTGCACTCCAGGAGAAATCAAGTTCTGTCGAAGCTTTGAGATAAGAGCGGCGTTAGCTACAAAAATATGCAGTTGATTTCAAACAGAGAAAGAGAGCATGTCTGATTTGTTTACACTGTGCTATTTAACGCAAGACGAGCCTGCGGTGAGCTGTGATTGCAAATAATTCGGAACATCGACAAATTAATGACACCACTGAAGGATTAAATTGTAAGGCTGTGTTTCCATGTGTAAGGACACTGAAACGGCAACGGAAACGTCAAAAATCCTTCATGTAGTGAAACAGAAAGACTTTTCATGTGTACTTGAACAAAATCAGCTATAGGATTGTAATTATAAAAGTTGTGCTTCTAATGCACCAGCCAAACAGTCAGTGCAAAAAGCCACATTTTTCCCCCGGTAATGCTGATTCCGGAGACGAGCCAAATGGTTCTCTCTCACGAGGAACACCAGTAAATGAACTAAAATAGATTAAAATAAATTAAATTAACTAAGTAAACTAAAAAAAATCAGACATCCTAAATTGTTTGTTTCTGGCATCTACTTCAAATCTGATAGCAAAAAACGAAAAAAAAAAAAAAAGCCCTTAAGCCCATCCCCAACTTTCCAGCATGAAAAAAAAAAAAAAGCCCTTAAGCCCATCCCCAACTGTCCAGCATGAAAAAAAAAAAGCCCTTAAGCCCATCCCCAACTTTCCAGCATGAAAAAAAAAAAAAGCCCTTAAGCCCATCCCCAACTTTCCAGCATGAAAAAAAAAAGCCCTTAAGCCCATCCCCAACTTTCCAGCATGAAAAAAAAAAAAGCCCTTAAGCCCATCCCCAACTTTCCAGCATGAAAAAAAAAAAAAAGAAGAAAACAAGTATGGAATTAATAGTATACCGCCCCCTCCCCCACTCCGTCACCACCCCCACTATAGATTTTGGATCACGAGGTTCGGCAAAGATAAATCCACCCAATTTTCAGAACAGGTGACGTCGACAGAAAGATTAGTTACGTCCGTCCAAACTCAAGGCCAGGGCTACTGCCAAACAAGGAGGGCCAAGAAGCCTGGCTAGTTACACATTTACCCAGTATACACAACATTTACCCAGTATACACAACATTTACCCAGTATACACAACATTTACCCAGTATACACAACATTTACCCAGTATACACAACATTTTTACCCAGTATACACAACATTTTTACCCAGTATACACAACATTTACCCAGTATACACAACATTTACCCAGTATACACAGGAAGCTGGAACTAGTCCGGAGTTCTATGAGATAACCATTCCCCCTCCCCCCAATCCCTCCCCGCCCCTCCCAGGAGTCGCGTGTTCCGTTTTCCAGACACTTCTGTCATTGATCAGTGGTGGTCGGGGGGGGGGGGGGGGCGGGGGGGGGGACGCCAGCTAATTTTGTAACTGCTTATGTAAGGCTTTTGTGTGCTCACGTCCAGCCATCCCCCCCCCCCCCAACTCCTACCTGTCCTTCAACGCCATCGATCTACAGCAGAGGGTCCTCAAAATGGTCGACTGTAAATTCGACCCTACAGAATGACAAGCTTCTATCTCCACTTTTTTGGCTGAACAGAGTTTACACATCAGACACTACTTCCCCAAGCCTTCTACATTGCGTGTCAAAATATCAAGCAGATTCCGTGTGCAACTGGCACGCACTACTAAAAAGAAACAAAGAATTCTATGCTCTAAATGCTGTGATCACATGTAACTTCATTCATCAATTTCTAAAAAATTGACGGAAGGGAGTTAAAACCTTGTCATTCTTAGGGGACGAAGTGTCATTAAAGAGGCTTTGAAAAACCGAACATCATAGCCCGTGTGTAGTTATTCTTCTGGTGAAATGTGTCACATAAAAGAAAATTTCGCCACAGTCATAACACATTTGCCAAAGTCCTTTCCACAACATTTTCGGAAAGCGTGAAAAAGTATCATTGCTTTGGAGATCTGGTGAGTGGCCCAAAAGTGGTTTCATGTCCAAATTCAGACTTTGGAAGCTCGATACAAAACTTCATGCTTTTCAGGAAACAAAACCAACCAACCTTTATCTGGGACGTGAGGCCTTGCCTTAAAAATATATTTTAAAAATAGAGACTTCAGACTTTGAAGGTTCTATACAAAACTTCATGCTTTTCAGGAGGACACGAAACAAACTAAAGTTATTTTATCTGGGACAGTAGGTCCTATCTTGAAAATATGCATTTTTAAAAAAATGAGTTAAGCCATTGCATTATGGCCGGGACGATTTTTGAACCTAAGGGGGCCATTGCCCGAAGCTGGCTGAGAACCACTGATTTAACGTCATAAACTGGGCAATTTTTATCCCGAGCGAAGCAAAACAGGAGCCAGAGCATCATCACAGAAAGTGGCTTCTAAATCAGCTACATAACAGTAGTCTACTGCCCAAAATAAACAGGACTAGACCAGAATAGGGGACAGGAAAGGCTTGCTGAGATTTAGTACAAATTCAGGAAGTTCCCTTTAGACCCTGAACCAATTTCCTTAAGTAAATCAAGTACGTGAATTGTGGACGAGATTGCTTGGCTGCTTACGTCATGTTGTTGAAGTTTTTCCCAAAATGGAGGAACGTGAGGGACTAATATAGAGTGCTCAATAGTGAGGGTGAGGCGTAAAAGAGAGAGGCCTAAAAGAGAGAGGGGGGGGGAGAAGAGTGACAGAGAGAGAGAGAGAGAGAGAGAGAGAGATGGTGGGCGGAGAGAGGGGGGGGAGAAAGAAAGAGAAAGAGAGAGAGTGACAGACGGGCAGAGAGAGGATGGGACGGGAGAGACAGCGGGGGAAGACAGAGAACGAAAGAGAGAGAGAGAGAGAAAGAGGGTGGGGCGGTGAGAGAGAGACGGAGAAAGAGAAAAACAGAGAGAGAGAGTGACAGACAGGAAGAAAGAGGGTGGGGCGGAGAGAGAGGAGGTGAGAGAGAGAGAGAGAGAGAGAGAGAGAAAGAGTGACAGAGGGATAGAAAGAAGGGGAAAGAAAGACATGAGACGTGAAGGAACTAACAGAAAGCATTCAATACTGAGGACAAAGCGCACGTCAGGGAGAGAGGGAAAAAGATTAGGAGAGACAGACAGAGACAGACAGACAAAGGGGGGGGGGGATAGTGCTAAATCAGTAGTGCTTTAAACAATTGTTTAAACAATTGAGAAGGAAATCCACAGCCTCAAAATTAATAATAGTTTTCTAACTACTTTTCTGAACAACTGATCTACAAACTGTCTCCGCGGAAAATCTCGCTTATTTCATAACTTTTCCTCTCCGATGACAGTTTTATGGCTCTACGTTCAGCCACTTTTTATTTTTCGGAAAGAGAGAACACAGCCTCGAAGTTACGAACACTATAGTAGTAAAATGATAAAACCATGACATACGGACGTTCGGGCACAAAATAATGTAAGAGTATGGATGAGATCAATAAATCATATTCCTGTTATACAGAAAGTCTGGCTCAGTGACCAGCATTACCGACAGTCAGGATATCATGGGGGGAACCAAACAAAAAAAAAAAGCAAAGCGTGGAGATGAAGTAAGGGAGAGATTCTAGAACGATCGAAGAGGGGAGGCATGACTAGGAGGAAGTGTTTGACCAACAGTGAACCCTAGCCGGGGGAAGGGGAGATGGGTAACAGTGGGTGATCAGATAGATCATATTATAGATCTGCTCACACTGAAGCTTCAGGGGGGGAGGGTCCACTCATGAAACAACGTATGGTTTGAAAATGAAAAGAGACTGTCTGTCATGTCTTCGAACATATGTTTCTTTAAACAGCGGGTACATGGATCTTGGGGCGCGGGTAGAGGAGCACGTATGGGGATACCCTGTGGGCTAGGGTTCTGGTTCCTGTCACCAAATCAAACCAAATACTACATAATTAATATGTACTGATATTAGTAGTAATAGTAGTAGTAACAGTAGTTGTAGGATTGGTAAAGTAGGAATAAGCTTAGTAGCCCTAGTAGTAATGGTGGTTGTGGCTCTGGTTAATCATAGTCATAGCAGCAGTAGTAATAACAGTGGTTCTAGTGCTACTGCTAGCATGTTGGTCGAAATAATATATATTGTAGTATATAGCATTGTAGTATATATAAATATTATGTAGTATATGTACGTAGACAATAGTTGTTGCGGTAATAGTGGTAGTAATAGTGGTGATGGTAGGAATAATAGTCCCAGTGGTAATGACGATGGTAATGACAATTGTAGTGGTAGTAGTGGTGGTGATGGAAAGACAAGGAGAAGAAGGAGAGGAGGAAGAAAAGTGGAAAAGGCAGGAGGCAGAGAAGGAGGAAGAAGAAACACATTTATCTCTCTAATGTTTACTACAATAATACAGATCAGCACATGATGCCTTTTGTCGTAGACTTCAGACATTTTACTAGCGCCAGCCAAAGACGGATTTTGGGTATCCCAGTATCGACCGGTCTCAACCTACATGATGTCGGGTGGGTACTCTAGTCAGTTTATGATTGCATCAAGTCACACAGGGCATCGCTAGCTAGACTAGACGTTTCTATTGGGGTGGGCCAAAGCCGGGGTGTGTTGAGTCAATGATATGTGGGGGAATTAAAAATATGACAGGCGTGTATGCGTGTATGCGGAGAAAGGGGTGTGGGGGGGGGTGGGGGGTTGTATAATGGAGGGATTAAAAAGAGGGGAGTTGAGCTGAATATGTGAGAAACGAAGAGACAGATAGGCAAACAGAAAGACAGACACATAGACAAATAGCCAAACAGACAGAGACAGAGAAAGATATCTATCAATCTATCTATTTATCTGTCTGTCTGTCTGTCTGTCCGTCCGTCCGTCGGCCTATCCATCCATCTCTCTCTCTCTCTCTATTTATCTATCATAATGGATACTAATCATAGAGAAGGATGTGAAATTTGCTTGTGATACAAAAGCCATCGACAGGATATGGCCTGCATTCATCTACCTGTGAAAAATAACCGCATACAAATGAAACTACGGTCCCCTAACGCTCTGAACCACTCTCTCTTGTTCTTACTCTGGACGGATATTTGCCAGCTTGAATCAAAACCGACGCCAAACAAGACTTGATTCAGTGCTCTATTGATGAAAGGGAATAATTAATTATTCTGCTTGAAGCAAGACAAGACAATTACAAGAAAGGGAAACAAGAACGCTTTGTGTACAAGAAATTCCCAGCAGCACGGTCTAGACAGTTACACAGGCCTGCGGCATGTCCAGCCCTGTTAAATAGTGAATAACTCTTCACAACTCTGGAGAGGTCGTGCACTATGTGCACGTGTGAAGTGTATCCGATCAATGCCACAAGCCGGCTGATGACGAATTGTTCCGCTTCACTCAATAGCCCAGGTCATGAAAAGGTCAAAATGCCAGTCGCATTCATCGTTCGAAGCTATAATTGTTATATGACCGTGATATTTAACACAGTAAGCTATAGCTGAATCGTGAACACAACCCAGTATTTTCTCTACCCAGCTTTGTAATTAGACTACGCTCCCCTAACAAAAGCTTGCTGGAATATTTCCGTGTGGGTTGTTTTTTTTTTTCACAGAAAAAAGTTTTAAAGTTATCGTGTGAAATTACATGTATCATCATCATACTATAATGGAGCTAAGGGTGAAAGTTCTGCCCTCAAAGGCCCTCTTTGGGAAGGCTCCAAAACTCTGGAAGGATTCTCATCGCCTATAACTCGACTTATTGTAATGTAAGGGGATAATATAAAAATGCTGCAAACTCTGGTTATTTTTTCATATTGCATAATTCACACGTAAAATTGGCAACAATCACTTCCGACTCCATGCATGCTTTTAGAAAACGGTCAAAATTGGGCAAAAAAGAAAAAGTTGTATGTTTTAGAACAGGGACACGCTATTATGATCTATTTTTAGTACCGTGACGCAGTTTCCTCCCTCATCGTTCATTCGCTGAAGGAAGCAAATTGTGGATTAACGAAAACATGGACCGCCTGTGAACTTTAGCGAAAAAGGGTAAACAAACTCCAGAGTTGGCGCGGAATCCGAGTCGATACTGATTCTACAGAATGTTTTGACAGCACTTTGCGGTAGGGCATTCAATTATCACACTGTATAATGCAATACGAATCAAGATGCCGAGAAAAGCATATTCTTTGAATGCCCGGGCATAGACCGGGCTATTCTGCTTGTAATAATAATTAAATATACACGATTCATCGAGGTAAACGGTCAAAATAATAGTCCGTGCAAAATGCCATACGAGGTTTTGAAACATCACGGCTCTGTCATAGGGGACACCTTTGATAGGGGACGCGGTGGCATAGAGGCAAGGTGCTCGCCTCTCATGGCAAAGGTACCGGGTTCAAATCCCGGTCGGTGCAGGCATGTTGGAATTTGGGGATTTTTCTCATATTTTCCTGCCCCTGATCCTATGGTAGGTAGGATCAAGCTCCTAGTCTTTTCGGATAAGGACGTGCACGTTGCGCACGTTAAAGACAAGGTGGTCTAGAGGCAAGGTGCTCGCCTCTCATGCCAAGGGTTCCGGGTTCAAAACCCGGGCAGTGCAGGCATGTTGGAAATTGGATTTTTCTCATATTTTCAAGTCCCTGGTCCTATTGGGGGGTAGGATCGAGTACCTAGTCTTCTCGGATAAGGACGAAAAAATTCGGAGGGCCCGTGTGCACGTTGCGCACGTTAAAGATACCTTGGCAGTTGGAAATCGTAAAGAGCAGGCCGAAAGGCCGCTGCCCGGGCAAAATTGAAAATTGAAATTAATAGATTAAAATTTATCCATATCATCCCCCCTCCCCCACCAGCAACAACAAAATTTATTATTATTCATTATTAAATATAATAATAATAGTTCGTCCATCAGGTATGCTGATGACCTCAACAACACCAGAGGAATAAAGAACAGAAATTGTTGAGAATTTCAACACATGGACAATAAAGAGAACTAAAGGACACAGAGGACAGAATGGAAAGACTGTTCTTTCATGACTTATGGCTTCTCATGTGACTGATAAGTCCTATTTTTGCCCTGCAGACCCTTCCGCATAAATGACAAGAGTGCTCCGTTGGTTCAGTACCACTGGGCCTTTTCTTGCGCCGTTCTCTTTTTTTGATAGCCTGCTGGACTCTGTCAGCTTCCCATGCTTTGCTGCCTCTGGTAAGGGCCGCCCTCCAATTTGCACGATCAAGCGAGAGCTTTTCCCACTCACTCACATCAATGGCAAAGGCCTTCAGTGATTGCTTGAGAGTGTCTTTGTAACGTCTCTTTGGGGCTCCAACATTCCTCGTTCCATTGGAGAGCTCAGAGAAGAAGATTTGCTTAGGGAGTCTGGAGTCGGGCATTCTGACAACATGTCCTGCCCAACGTAGCTGAATTTTTTTCAGGTGGCAGAAGATGCTCAATTCCAAAAAAAAAAAAAAAAGGATTATTAAATATATACTGTTATTAATAAATATTCAAATATTATTTGAGTTGTGTGTTGTGAACTGATGTGAGTTGTGAACTGCTGTGAGTTGTGAACTGTTGTGAGTTGTGAACTGCGCCTAACAGGCTGCGTTACAATTTGCTCTGAGATAGAGAGAGAGAGTGAGCGAGACAGGGAGAGAGAAAAGAAGCAGTGCAGTGTGTTGAGCGCTTCGCAGGCAGCTCCATTCTGCTCTGTGGTTGACATGTTGTTTCTGTAAAGCGCATAGAGCATTTCAAATGGATATGCGCTATATAAATGCTATACATTATTATTATTATTATTAAAGATAACTTGGCAGTTGGAAATCGTGAATAGCAGGCCGTACAAGGTGTGGTTGAGGTAGTTACGGCGTCTATGACAAAATACGATCAGAATTTACAATGAATACGATACGTCATACACCTTCCTGAAGTTCAGGGTTGTTCAGCTTTACACGGAGGGAAGTAAAACAGGGGACACAACCAAGTAAAAATACCGACATTCCACCGACAGCAAACTTTTCCACACTTACTTCCCCTGACAAACTTGACAGCTTTTCCTAGCTAGCATTTTATATTTTATTGTGGGGTTCATTGTGTGCAGCTCGGAATATCCAATGCCTTCTTCAAATGAGCCCCTTCTTCTTCTTGTCGTTCTGTCTTTCTCTGTCTGTCTGTGTGTCTGTCCGTCTGTCTATCTGCCTGAATGTTTGGGTCTCTTTCTTCTTTCTCTCTGTCAATGTGTGTGTGTGTGTGTGTCCATCTCTCACTGCTTCTCTCTCCTTCTGTCAGTCTTCTCTCTCTCCTACTGTCAGTCTTCTCTCTCTCTCTCTCTCTCTTTCTCTCTAATTCTGTCTGCTTCTCACTGTCTCTCTGTCTCTTTCAGTCTCAATCTTCCCCCCAGTCTGTCTGTCTGTCTGTTTGCCGGTCTATGTCTCTCTCTGTCTCTGTCCTCTCTCTCTCTCTCTCTCCTCATTCTTTAGTGACCTGGCTGAACAATCCTCGATAACCCACCTTATGACGGCAAACGATGAAGTTTATCAAAGACAACTGTTACACAAGTGGAGAATAGTTGGTTACAGCTAATGAAACATAATATATTCAACAAGCGTATTAACATCTTCTTATCAAACTATCCTGTGCACTTTAATTCTCCAGATACCAACAGGTGTTGTCTTATCAGATACGATATCAGCTCTCAGTTCACACCCTCTCAACGCCTGGTGTCACAGGTTGATAACATAATTATGTCCTCTGATTTACCAACATAGATCTACAAGTGGATAATAATATTCTCTGGCATACAAGCCTTTTTTGTAGTGAAATATCAGGAATTTGGTCTTTCACCTTAAGACCGATTTCGTCAGATCTACTCACATTTTGCACCCTGTTCTCTGTAACATTCACATTTTAGTGCCCTGTTCTCTCCTACAAGCTCCAGAACTTCAGGAATGTGATCTCCCACTAACATCAGCCAGCCCTCATCTCTCCCAATTCCAACACTTACGTAAATCAGCTGTTGGTGAGTATATCCCTTATCTTACTTTTGCAGTCTTAATAAATGATTCGGTTCAAAACGCTAAATCATTACTGGAATGTTTACAGAGTAAGACACCTCAGTTCTCGACTCTGTCAACTCACGCCTGAGGACAGCCATCACCAGACCTGCAGTTTCGGTTAAGTTGAAGATCCCCGACCCCGTCATTTCCCCCACAGATGCATGGGCACAGCTGTTTTAATACCACTGTCACACAAATGCAACCTTAGTTCTTGTTTGTTCTATGACCATTTTCTGAGAAACTGGAGATCTTTTAGTATGTAGAAGAGTATAATCAGGTCTAGAGGCAAGGTGCTCGCCTCTCATGCCAAGGGTCCCGGGTTCTAAACCCGGGCAGTGCAGGCATGTTGGAAATTGGATTTTTCTCATATTTTCAAGTCCCTGGTCCTATTGGGGGGGGGGGGGGTAGGATCGAGTACCTAGTCTTCTCGGATAAGGACGAAAAAATTCGGAGGGCCCGTGTGCACGTTGCGCACGTTAAAGATACCTTGGCAGTTGGAAATCGTAAAGAGCAGGCCGAAAGGCCGCTGCCCGGGCAAAATTGAAAATTGAAATTAATAGATTAAAATTTATCCATATCATCCCCCCCTCCCCACCAGCAGCAACAAAATTTATTATTCATTATTAAATATATATTGTTATTAATAAATATTCAAATATTATTTGAGTTGTGTGTTGTGAACTGATGTGAGTTGTGAACTGCTGTGAGTGTGAACTGTTGTGAGTTGTGAACTGCGCCTAACAGGCTGCGTTACAATTTGCTCTGAGATAGAGAGAGAGAGTGAGCGAGACATGGAGAGAGAAAGAAGCAGTGCAGTGTGTTGAGCGCTTCGCAGGCAGCTCCATTCTTCTCTGTGGTTGACATGTTGTTTCTGTAAAGCGCATAGAGCATTTTAAATGGATATGCGCTATATAAATGCTATACATTATTATTATTATTATTATTATTATTATAAATGCGCACTTTGACACTTATTTAGAATGCCTTGAGGCACTTATTAAGCTGATGCACAGTTCCGATTTATTCTAATTCCTCATCATAATTCTAAAGCCGCAAACGCTGAAGACATGCAAAAACTGGAGTTGGAACAAGCAAGAACCAAGGTCTCGATAATGTTAAAGTGAGAAAATTAATTTTCTAAAGAGTGAAGGTCTGGATCTAGTACTTCTCTCTCCATGCACTACTCCATTGTTCCACATAACCTCTTACCCTGGCGCCTACCTTCGCGGGTCAGACGGACAAGTCACATAATATTTGGTGATCTCAATACTTGTTTGTTCTAACTCCACTTCTTGCACAACGAGAAATTTGACGTTAAACACTTCGCGGCTTCAGTATTATGATAAGGAGTTTGAATACATCAGAACGGTAGAACAGCTTGATAAGTGCCACAACGAATTTTAAACGAGTGTCAAAATGTGCATTTGTTGTACCTGTTGTGCATACTAACATTTCTCCAGTTTTTCAAAAAATGGAGATTGAACAATCAAGAACAAAGGTCGCGACATAGCTGCAGTGGTAAGAAACTCCTCAGGTGGAGCGAGACAGATGACGATCTTCAGAGGAAGAGTGGATTCTTTCATTGAGATGTTTCGGCTTTTAACTTCTGACATCTCCTAGAACCCCGGCCACACCGAGGTCCTGATTCTCTGTGTTCGAGAATTACAAGAATAAGATTCATTTCAAGAATAAGCACCCCCCCCCTCCCCCCACTCCAAAGAAACGAGGATTTTCTCCATTAGGGCCTATGTTACATAATGAAACAATCAAGGTAGGGAAAGCGATAATGTGATGAGCCAGTGACGCATGTCTGTATAGTGGACGTAATGTTCTCAGGCGCTGGTAGTGCTACTCACGTGTACAGGATACCTGGCAGTGTTGGTGTGAAAGGCATGCGTGTGTTACGTTTGAGCTATGTGACACTCACCGTGCCATGCACCTCAAGTCCAGGCAGTTCTGACACTTGGAATGGGGAAATTGGGGGGTTTTGCTCTGAGAACATGCACTCACTGCTCTTGTGTGTTGTATGATTGAACCTGTATGAACTCACTGCTGGGAGATGGATCAAAGAAGGCACACAACACGCTTGCAGCTAGGAGCCTTTGATGAACGAAGCAAGTTTGGCGATGAAATTGAATTTGGGGTGAGGGAGGTGGGGGAGGGTGAGGGACATGCTGTTTCAATAACAGAACACCAAAGAATAACGCCGTGAGTAGAGAGATAAAAAAAAAACACCAGACCAGACGGACAGACAGACGGACGGAGAGACTGACAAACAGACAGGCAGACAGACAGACAGACAGAGACAGACAGACAGACAGCTAGATAGATAGATAGATAGATAGATAGATAGATAGATAGACAAGCGGGTTGAAAGATAGAGGAATGGATAGACTGGAAGATAGACGGAACAACAAAACATTGGCATGTGTCAAAAAACTACACGCTACACGCTTGAATGTATACAAAACTATCCAACTTTCTAAACGAATGTTTCCCGAAACAAGGTAAACAAAGAATATAAGCAAAAAGGAACGCGTGTGTTCTAAACTGTTTTTTATGTTTGCTTTTCCGTAAATGAGAGTAGCGCTTTCTCATTTCGTTCCCGGCTTTCTCTTTTCTACTTCCTTTCTCTTGGTTTAATCTCTTGTTCTTTCTCTCTGTACTTCTATCTCTTTCTCTATGTGTTCGATGCTTCCTTCAGTCTTCCTCACATCTACTCTCTCTCTCTCTTTTTTGATCTTTTCAGTCTTATGTTTTCGGTCTTTCACTTGCTCATTCTCTTGTCATATCTCTTCCAGGCAGGTACATGTTTATTATAGGCGGGTTGACAGGCGAGTAGATAGATATGTGGGAAGACAGATAGGCGGGTGGCCAGATTAGATAAGAGGGTGGATAGATAAATAGAGAGATAGATAGATAGATAGATAGATAGATAGATAGACAGACAGACAGACAGACAGACAGACAGACAAACAGACAGACAGACAAACAGACAGATAGAAAGATAGATATATAGATAGATATATAGACAGACAGACAGACAGACAGACCTACAGACAGACACATAGATAGATAGATAGATAGATAGATAGATAGATAGATAGATAGATAGATAGATAGATAGATAGATAGATAGATAGATAGTTAGATAGATAGATAGATAGTTAGATAGATAGATAGTTAGATAGATAGATAGATAGATAGATAGATAGATAGATAGATAGATAGATAGATAGATAGATAGATAGATAGATAGATAGATAGATAGATAGATAGATAGATAGATAGATAGATAGATAGATAGATAGACAGACAGATGGGAATGACCCGTTCTGTTTCGTTCCACGCTTTCTTTTTTCTTCCTCTCATTCTTTCTTTCTGTTCAATCTTTTGTTTTTCTTCTGAAAATTTGTTCGATGCTTTCTTCATTCTTTCTCATTTCTTTCTCTCTTTCTCTTTTCTTTCTCTCTCTCTCTCTCTCTCTTTCTCTCTTTTACTCTCACGTTTTCAGACTTTCACTCACTCATCCTCTTATCGTACATCTCTCTGAGCTCCCCCGTTCCCCTTCAGTAACTCTCTGATACCTCTCCACGCTGTACTCAGCCAGTACCCTTGTGTACATACTTGGCCACCACTATCTGTCAGTTACCGTTAGAGTTACTCACGTAGGGCAATAACGAGCATTATCTTTGAAAAGGATCGGCGAGTGAGTACGTAATACATCTGACATAACAGCATTGCCCCACGAGGGGTTTCTGGCGTCCTGTAATCACTAATGAACGGGCGTGAGGGTGCCAGTACTCTGATACAGGTATTTCCTAGTAATGCTAATAAATAGCGAGTTAAAAGAACTGATGTTACCGGGCTGCTAGCAATGTAACATTAGCAGGCAAGTGGTAAGCTTAGTTAGTTGCTGTACTGAATACTGCGCTATGATTTTCATAATAAGTTTTTGCATTTCTGGTGTGATGATACTCGTTCTCAAGATTCAAGAAAAGCTGTCATTCATAACTAAAAATTTGGTACTAAGTTGAAACATGGTTAAATAAAATATGAAAAATGCTTTTTGCAAAATCTTATGAAAGTTTAAAAACACAAACCATCAAACAGATAAAGACAACAACAACAAACAAACGGACAAAAATTTCCACATTTTTGCGAAGTGCTACCATACAGAGATACCATCTCTCTGTTTCTCTCTGTCTGTCTGACTGACTCTTTTCTCTCTCTCTCTCTCTCCTCTCTCTCTTTCTCTCTCTCTCTCTCTCCTCTCTCTCTTTCTCTCTCTAACCCTTTGCCCTCTTTCCATCAGCCGTTCTGCCCCCCCCCCCTTTCCAGGAATGCAAAGAAGGTAGGAAGAGAAACACCTGTTTGAGGCAGCTTCTCTTTCCTTGAAGCTCTGGCGGCCTCCTGTAGCTTCACTCTCTCAAGAGCTTCATTTTTCATTTTTGCATTAAAAGTAGGATTACAGAAAATAACATACTTGGACATAAATCCATATTACACGTAACAATGCTTCGCTGTCTCCATCATGCTTAGCATTCAAAAGAAGGCTAAAATTAATTCACTGGACACAGAAGAGCTATGAACGTCACAACA
Organism: Onchidella celtica; assembly: GCA_963931925.1. NCBI lineage: Eukaryota > Metazoa > Mollusca > Gastropoda > Systellommatophora > Onchidiidae > Onchidella > Onchidella celtica. Next base: position 50,931,795 of record OZ007571.1, read on the forward strand.
GAGATTATCAAGCCATAAAGTCTACACTGAAGCCATTAGCAAGAATACAAATTACAACATGTCAATTCCAAAATTCATACCACAAAGGAACACAAGCTCTGAATAGACACAAAATTTCCACATAGAATATTTACTTCTCTCCCCACTCAGCCAACACTTCGTGTCAATTTGTTTCGCTTCAGCGATAAATGGAACATTATTATTACTATTGTCTCAGATAGACTATCTGCAACAGCAACAGGCAGAACATCGATTCACATGGACTACTAGGCAATAAAGCAGGCCATTCAGCGACTTATTGCACACATTTTATAGACTTTATAGACGCAAAATAAGAATTTGCATGTATGGATAAAAACCATTTGTTGAATACACACCCACACACACATACGTACATACAAGAAAATGTGCATACTTACACACACACAAACAAACCCACACCCACTCTAGTCGACTACACCAACAATACTACAGTATTACAAAGCACTATTTGACACCAAAGTTACAACATCTTACAGTGGTGAATAACCGACAATATTCTACTGACATAACAACTGAATCCCCAAGCAACAACAAAATGTATAAAATGCATTGACTTGAAGTGTTTTCTACTTTCCCTAAAGCAGGAGAAAACAATTTGTATATTTATCAATACCAAATTCATCTTTCAATGAGTGATCAAATCACATGTGAGAACTGTCAAGTTCTTTTCTCATAAATGTTACCATAAAATACGCTACAACCTTTAGACATTAACTTTTCTTTCCACTATAGTTTACTGTCTTTTATAGCGCCAGCCCAAAGCAGCCCTTTTCATGGCTGCAAAAAGTCCTTCTGAGGGCTAAAGAAAGCGGGGAAAGAAGCAAGCCAAGACGAGGCACCAGAAGAAAACAAAAAATGACCACATGAAAACTCAAGTACAAAATGCCTAGAGCCAAGAGTCTCCAGAAAGGAAGATCTCTACACAGATATTAACTTTTCTAGCAAACTACCCAGTCAGATGGACCAGAAAGAACTGGAACAGCCAAAGCAAATTGTTGGCGCAAGAAGATAATTAATTACAAAACCAGCCACGTATTTCAGTAAAGTTCTTGGCAAGGCTATAATGAAAATTAATCATTTCGCACCTTATCATTTTCTTGACATTTAATTATGTATATCTGAGGAAAAGAGTGTGACATGCTGGTTTTTATACACAACAAACTTTAGATAAACAGGAACAAGTAAATAAGATAAATAATCAATAACCTACGTCAAGGTTTTAAGTGGAAGAGAAAATTCTGGAAAAAAAACAACAACAACAAACTTTGAATGAAATGGAACAAGTAAATAAATAATAAATAACCCAGCTCTGTCACGATTTTAAATAGAAGAGAAAATTCTAAGAAAAAAAAACCCACTTCAAATGAAATGGAACAGATAAATAAATAAATAAATAATCAGTAACCCGGCTCTGTCCATGGTTTTAAATAGAAAAGAAGAGAAAAGAAATGCAGATTCCATTTCACGAGCAATCGATCACACAGAATTGAATGTCAGCAGCCAGCAGTACACTTGGTGAGCGGTTAGTGGGACAAAATTACATTCGAGGGGATCACACAGTGTACAAGAGATGCAAAGCGGGTCGTGTAGTTTGTCAGTATTTTTCTACAAAATGTGAGTAACATCTACTGTACAACATGCTAAAACGACATCGATACAGTGAGCCGAAACACGACAAATTGTGTAGTCTGTTGGCATGACTCTTGATGGAAACTGCACGTCCATCAAACTGATAACCTGCTAGAACAGTGTTTGTTTCTGGTAAGTTCGATCAGATATCCCGACCTTAATTCTCAATTTCTGAAAAACTGGAGATCTTTTAGTATGTAGAAGAGGTATAACAAATGCGCACTTTGACACTTGTTTAAAATGCGTTGTGGCACTTATAAAGCTGTTTCAGAGTTTCAACTTATTCTAATTCCTCATCACAGTAATAAAGCCGCAAAACATTTAACATGGAATTTCCCAGTTGTGCAAAAACGAGAACAAACGAGAACTAATGTCAGTAAGACAGTTTTCAATCCCGACCTCTTTTCAAATGAAATGATGCCAAAACTAATCTTCTCTAAGGCCATAGCGCACGGAATGAAATCTGTTTCAGGCCAGTTTTGACTTGGACTTGAATTTCTGTTGAATCAGAGAGTACAGTGGAGGTTTCACTATTGGTCGATTTGCACTGCGAGGCACGGGAAGCGCCACGAGACCACTGGTAGCATTGAGCGGAAAGTAGGTTGCTGCGGTAAACAATACCCGTTTGTGCATTTCCACAGGGCGTAAGAACTTACAAACGGCTCCAAATAATTTCAATGAGCTAAAAAAAATATGAACAAACCACAGTAAACAGATATGTACACTATCTTTAGTGAAGGCGGTCTCTTTCAATTCTTCAATTTCTTGTTTACCGCAGCGACCTAGTTTGGCGATTTGCCGGAAGTGAGATCCCGCTATAAATACATACTCGCTGGTTGAATCAACTAGCTTTGAGTTTCAATGAAATCCAATTAGATGGCTGAAGCCAAAAGTCTCACTGAAACTCAAAGTCATGATGTCATTACCTCACTAGTGCCCGACCAATATCGGCTAATGCTCGCCCGGCCTAAAAGTCAGCGATTCAAAGTACATAAAAGTATAGTAAGTTTGTAAAAAAAAAAAAGTTCTGGGTGGGCGGCGAGTTCACATTTTGCCCGCTCTTCATGTCAGTTCCAGACTTTATCAACTTGCCCACATTCCTCTTTAAGTGGATTTAAACGGTTTGGCCCCGGTTGCTAGGAGATACGCATGTGTTTATAGCTACATCTGCCAACCTTGAATTTCAGCCAGACCAATCCAAAATTTGCAGAGAAATACAAAAATACTTCTGTGAAATCTGTTTTTTTTTTCTTTTATATGTGTCCGTGACAACCATTCGATTTTTATGTCAATCTTTGGACTCTCATCTCACAATTTCCACAAATTAACCCCCCCCCCCCCCCGGCCCCTTCCATTTTTTAAGGACCTGGAATAACACGTAAATGCACTTTTCGTTTTAAATTTCAGATTTAAAAAATCTGGCAACCAGACTATAAACAAAAAACATAAAAATGGAGATGTCTTCTACTTGGCTGCTGCATGATTAGACAGATATATCTATGAAGTATATTTTAATTGAAAGCTCTCTGTAGATTCAAAGGCACAATTACTGTTTGTTTTTAGCTGTTATTAGGTGATCCTGGTATTTTTCATAGTAAGCCATGGCTGAATCATGAATGAACACAACTCAAAATTTCCTCTATTTAGCTTTGTAATTACTCTACTGTCCCCGAAAAAGGCTCTTGTTTTTTTTATAGATTGTTGTCTAACTAAGAATCGGAAATTTTCATTTTTGTTTTTTGGTGATCATGAATGAGAAATTCCCATGAGAAATATTAATGCTGTGAGTACAACATGCATGCCAACGACCGGGCAGTGGGCAGTAGTGGACACACCAGGCGTTTGACCAGCACAACACCAACTAGTGACCATCAAGATGACCGCTAGCCTACCTGTCTGACCGCTTTAGTGGCCAGCCCGTGTAAGTGTCCATTACGAATCTGATGTGATGGTCATCATCTGGCGACACCAGATCTTGGCTGCACTCAGCCTGGTGTTGTTGTGGTTGTTGTTGTTGTTGCTGCTGCTGCTGCTTGTGTGCCCTGGGGGCGTTTCCTTCTTCCTCCTCCACATCACCATCGTAATGGCTGTAGATAGCATAGAAAATTAAACACATGCGATATTCAAAGTGGGTGGTCATTCATCCATGCAATGAGCGCGTATCTGTTGCCAAAATACAATTGTGTGGACAGAATGAAGTCCTGAACAGGTTCTGTTTTGTTACCTTGTAAGTTTGGGGTGATTTTTCACTGTTATTTTGTTCGAACTAAACTGGACATGCGAATATTTTTGGGCACCGGACATAAATATCACACATAATTTTTGTTTTCTTTTCACATCTTTAGCAAGTTGTGTCGCCACAATAGTTCTAGTTGTCCATTTCCGCCTTTATGTCTTGGCCCTATTTTCATTTTAAAGTTGACCACTATTTACCGTCCACGATTTCTCCCCAAGTCTCTTTGACTAAATAACATAATCAGTAATTTGGAATATAATGTAGTGTGATTTTTAAAAAAAAATTAGGTCTGAATAAATCAGTATTAATTCATGTGCAGTCTGGCCAAGTAGTTTTATCTTTTTCCCGAACAGAGTGTGGGAAGTAAATCCTTACAGGTTGATACAATAAGCCCTGGTGCCTTTAAGGTTATTGCCCAGCCAACTTGTGTGCAAACCTCTCTGGCTTCACACCTAGAAATTCTGCTTTTTGTAATGTCTGTTAAGAGTGGCTTAAGCTTTTCTGTGCAAATATAACCTAAACCTGTGCATTTTATAAGGAACGTACGAGAAAAACAAAATGAGAGGAGAAAACCTGGTTTCAAGAACGCTGTACCAGATTCGAATATTTTTTCCCACGGAGCCAGATAGAAAATGATCTCAAAAAACCGAAGATCAAAGTAAAAGGTTCTCAAAAAATCATATAAAGAAAAAAAAAAGGTGTATGTCTATGAATAATGTGGCAAAAATTGAGAATGAAGAGGAGAAGGCAAGGCCGACGCCATTAAAAGTTGTGCTCGATGAATCAATGACTGTCCTTTTCGATCGAAATATTTATGTGTTAATACTGCTCTGGTAAGGTTCAAAACATGGACAACTTTTTGTTTTTGTTTTTGCTCGATCAGGGCAAATTTCTTGTTAAGATAAATAAAGATTCAGATTCTGAAGTTTGATTAAATGTTGTAATAACAGAGCGCTCGCTCACCCAAAAGACAAATTTACAGTCGTATTTCAGAATGCAAATGTCAGCAACTGAAAGTGTAATAATTACCATATCTATTTCGCAACTTTAGATGTTTCAAATACACTAAATGGTAATATTTTCGTAATAGGCGGGTTTCTGCACATTCCGTGGTGATAGCAAAACTGAAGAAAACCCCAAAGTGGGCAATTCCTATACCATGCAGTAAACTACAAGTGAGTTTCATTTGATTATTATGCAGGTGCCAGAAGAAACGATGCTCGGGTAAGGGGGGAAAAGTCAAACAACTAAACATGCTGTGGAACTACAGACGCATATCAAATTGTTAAGGTCTCTTATACTGTGTGGCTATGGGGATGCACAAACAATGGTAAAGGCCCTTGAGCCCAGAATCAGATTTGTTTTGGCTCAGTTTTATTGTGAGGTTTGGACGACGGAGTTACACTGGAAATGGCTCACTAGAGAGACAAACGATTCTGTCTCAATGGTGGATTCAAAGAAAGTTCAAGATGGAGTGAAAACCGTGGCAAAACAAGACTTGACTCAGCGCGCCATGGCTATAAATGTATCAGTGTGGATTTTCGCTGGGATTGACAACCGGAGCTCCATCTTCCTGGTTTAACAAAACACGGCAAGAGCCAACATTTATCAGTCCACATAGTTTACAGTCAGTTGACATAAGATCGCTGAATTAGATCTCCGCAAATGGCTTGATCTACTGAGTAATCAGTTAAGAATGCGAAGTGAGGATTGAATATCTCCCAACAATTTGTCTGCGGGTCATTCCGTTCCACCCATCTCCACTGTATCATGCACCCATCTGCCACGTTACAGGAAAAGACCGTAAGTGCAATTCTAGATGAAAGTCACAATTCTACATTATTCTATAGAATAATATGCTCTACTTTTCTAACTGGGTTATAATTTTGTACGACTGAAAGCCTGTTCCCATGAAGCGAGCTTTCAGGCCTTTTTGCCGTGCGTCTTTTTCACTCAGTAAACACATTCGTTGTTTAATTTAAGAAAAAAAGATGATCCTTCTACTTTGATTGCAGGTGTTCCCTTGTAAGCTATTATTTGTGATATAATACCTATGAAATTGGGCTGGACATTTAGGAAGGATGAATAATAACAGATGAACAAAACGCTGAACTGGATGGGAACCAAGGCCAGGAAGAAGGATGACCATGAAGAAGATGGCAGGATGACATTAAACAGAAAGGGCGAACAACATGGGTGAAGGAGACATCAGGCAGGTAAGAATGGAAGCCATTGTCGGAGGACTAACATCTTGAGTGAAAGGTGGAAATACCTTAAAAAACACAACAACAACAACAAATCACGCTCGTCAAAAATATGCGCAGAAAAAACAACAACAACGTTTCCTGGGAACTGTCTTTGATAGTTTCTTTGGGTCAAGTCTGATTGGAAAATGAAAGAATTAAATGAGGCATAATATTTTTTTTCTTGCTGCGTCTCATATAAAAATTTTCTATTTGGCATATACGTCATTTTCCCAGCCCTTTGTTCCCACCCCCCACCCCAACTCTCCAATCCAGCAGGGGCCCGTTATCAACGTAACATGTCCACGAGCTACCAGTTACGCAGAGCTCCCAGACCTATCTTGATCAGCAAGCTGTAATCACCATTACCACGGGGGTCAAATGATTTGAATCAACGTCCATTTGTGGCGACTTGTCTGCCTAGGGGCATAAGGCGTTAGTGGGGAGCACAGTGACCATCTCACCCTTGACTTTCTGTGTATAAGCCACGAATTTAACACTGATTTCTCACTATCTCTGGGTTTGTTGAAAGCCAAAGACTTCAGAAGAAGCAGCGCCTGTCATAGATTACTGTGTCCTCTGTGTTCACATGTCGTAAAACTGTAAGTTTCGCATCGTTCGTTACGGATAATAATAATAATAATAATTATTATGATAACAATGATAATAATAATGAAATACATTTACAAAAGAAAGAGTAGTAAAGAATGGACAGATAGAGTGTAAAAGCACAGGATGCCCCGAGAAAATGGGGGTAGAAGGAGGGTCAGGTAATGAAGGACGAAAGAAAGAAAGAAAGAAAGATAGAAAGATAGAAAGAAAGACAGAAAGAAAGAAAGAAAGAAAGAAAAAGAAAGATAGAAAGATAGAAAGAAAGAAGGAAGGAAGGAAAGAAAAAAGAAAGAAAGAAAGAAAGAAAGAAAGACAGAAAGAAAAAGAAAGAAAGAAAGAAGGAAGGAAGAAAGAAAAAAGAAAGAAAGAAAGAAAGAAAGAAAGACAGAAAGAAAAAGAAAGAAAGAAAGAAAGAAAGAAAGAAAGAAGGAAGGAAGGAAACAAAAAAGAAAGAAAGAAAGAAAGAAAGACAGAAAGAAGGAAGGAAGGAAAGAAAGAAAGAAGGAAGGAAAGAAAAGAAAAAGAAAGAAAATTTGTCGCAATGACTTTTGATTTCTGAACAACACAGGTCAACAGATGTGATTTCCTACTGTCCCGTCACACTGAAACAACAACAACAAACAACAACAACAACAACAACAAATAAAAAAAAAACAACACTTTTCTAACCAGCCGCCCACCCTGTTCAGACACAATCAGACACTTATTGAACATTTTTTTTGTTCACATTACCAGCTACAAGATAACAGTTTTCATCTCCCATTTTCGTATTTTTCTTTTCTTCCACATTAATCTCAATGCAATTCGTCACTACCCGCTCCTGGAGTGTGTAAATTGATTAGAATGTCGATAAGCCGCCGTTGTGTAACGAGAGATCTCAAAACTGAAACTATCTTTATTTATTTTACTCCAGCTGTATCACTCTGTTATCTCTATGCCCGTCACTCACGAATTTCGCTATCACTTCTGGAGCGCTTAATGAGAAACGTTTATTCAACACTGTCATTTAATCGCTTTGGAATAACTTCAGTGGAAAAGGCTCCACATTTCATACCAGTAAAGTTCCTCAACATCATTTTCTCTGAGAATTGATCTGACCGAGGCTATCTATAATATAGTGACTTATAATACCAACCAACACAGCATGATAGTGTGGGTCTGCCTACCGCTTTCTTAAGAGAAGGCCAGTCAATTTTCGTGTCTGTTCACGAAAATGGCGCTTTGAACGAGCGATCTGGTCAGTGGCAGATAATTATCTCTGCTTCAAACAAATAGATCTTTGTCTATGCAGGTACAATTCCAAATCGGTATCACATTTGTGTGAAATCTAATCTGGATAATCGAAACTTAATGCTCACACGGAAAGCAATGTTTCAATAGAAATAATAGCAAAATAAAGGGAAAATTTGAAACAAATCCCGAGCGCACGGAGATACACTGCCCTTAAACCGAAAAACTTGTAGAAATCAGAAGAAAAGTGAAGATTCATTTCAATAATTCTTTTAATGCAGTTTACCCAACTTACCAATTAACCGAGAGGCAGTAAAATAATACAACATTATCTACGATTTTTTTTGCTATAAACACATTTCATCTTTGTCGATATACCGTACCAAAGTAGGTGGAAATTAAAGCGTTTTCCTGTATGTTTTTGTGTGTGTATGAGAGTATGAGCGCATGACTGTGTACTTGTGTTGTTGGGTTGTTGTTTTTTTTCATCCAATCCAGATCAAACTAAGACCAGAACTATCACCATGTAACCACCAGCGAAAAAATATTTTGGTTCCTGGTGCATTTTTTGCTTCATTCTGCCAAAGACAACACACATGGCTGCTAAAGAAGTAGGTGAACCAATGAAAACAAAGCTCTCCAAGGTTGAAGGAAGAAGAGCACGCAGCACCATGGCAACCTGTTTGTTTAGTGGGACTCTCCAATGAGTTTAGCACAGAATACTTTAACCTCATGCTACTCTCTTGATCCCTGTTCATTCACTCAATGTTAACAGAGGCTATGGAAAAATGAATAACTGGTGAAAACGTACAAAGTACACATTCTCCCCACCTTAGATCTTGTTTGTTCCATCTCTACTTTCTGAAAAACTGGAGATCTTTTAGTATGTAGAAGAGATATAACAAATGCACACTTTGTCACTTGTTTGAAATGCATTGTGGCACTTTAATCAGCTGTACCACAATTCAGATTTATTTTAACTCCTTATCATAATACTAATGCCGCAAACGTGTAATGTCGAATTTCTGAGTTGTGCAAAATGGAACAAACAGGAACTAAGATTACGCTATGCCAACTACAAACGCGTACGCACTCGTAAGTCGCGAAAGAAAAGTGCACTCGAGGGCAAAGGAATCCCGCAATGTACTAAAACTGCATGTGATACATAATGGACAGGTGTCTCGCAATGCCTTGCCTGTTCACCCGAGCATAAATTATCCAAGCAAGAACTTCAGGCCAAGGAAGAGCTCTCATGGCTTCGATAAAGCAGAACATGGGAGCACACGTTTTCTGGGTCAAAAATTGGCAAAACGAAAAAATTGTATGTAGCAAAGCCTCTCGTATGAAATATTAAGAAGTATTATTTCTTAGGCGAGACTTTGCTACATACTACTTTTTTTTTGCCATTTTTTGACTTTGCTTTAAAGCCTTGCTGCGACCCCATAGTCTTTCTGTGGTTTGTATAATATTACGTTTTTCTTTGCAAGGTGATTCACAATGAATGTACCCCTAAAGTACCCACTTTTCTATATTTGAAGGACTTTCCAATTCATTAAGAAATAGTTTTTCGGGAGAAATACTTTGTATTTATCTTTTATTGCATTGACTTGACTATTTCACATCCTTTTGCAGGTTTCAGATTTTTTTCAAATGGCAATTTTTTTTTTCTCCACAAGAGAGTTAATACTAAATATGCAACACTACCTATGTGGAAACATGATTACCAAATTCATGACATATTCTGTACAGTTGTAACTATGTTCCACTGACACTAGTTGGACGTACGCAGACAGGTGATGGGCAGAGCAGTTGAGCAAAACGAGAAGCTGAAGTGCTGGAAATAAAACGTGTTTGTGGAGCGCTAGAAGAGTGAGCGGGTCTCCATGTACCGTCCACTTTCCCTGTGTCCGACCACTCTTCTGTGGCTTAGCCAAAGGCTGTTGTCATAAGAATGTATGCACTCCAAGCGTTTTGCGCTAGGGGCATGTGCGTATGCGTAACTATCCCTAACCCCGTTTTTATCCTCAATCCTAAATCTTATCGGATCCCTAACCCTGTCCCCTTTCCTTTCAACAACAACAACAAAAAAAAAAAAACAGAAGGAAAAAAAATACAATCTGAAAGAATAATTAATCATAATTAATTAAGGCAGTTGTTAGGAGAATTTCTGGAGGAGCTTTCTAGCTCTGGAGTCACAAAAGGCTTTAAAATACGAACCCCTAGCGCAAAAACTTGGGGGGGGGGGGGCGTACGTACTTGTAACAACATTCTTAGCAAATACAAAACTTTCTTTCTGTCTCTGTTTATCTGTTTCTTTGCTAGTTTGTTGATTTGCTTCTTTTAATCCTGACGTTTAACATACTAAAAGATCTCCGGTTTTTTTTCAGAAAATAGAGATAGAACAAACAAGAGCTAAGGTCGCGATCAATACATTCTGTTACTGTTTAATCTACAGGCTCTGAGAGGGACCGGCAAGACTCCCAGCTTGGCCTGTTTTTTTCTCGTTTTTTTTTTTCATTTGGTTTCTCTAGACTGACGTGCCAAGTGTAAATTATGTAAATCTGTGCAATTTACCGTGGGACGGTCTTGAAGACGGCGGCCAGACCTCCATTGTAACTGAAGACGTCTGCCGGCAACTGTTTGACTGACGTAACTGCTGTGAGAGGATGAACGATTTTCTATTTTTAATATGTGCTTTCATGGTAACTCTAGTGCGTGAGTGAGGGACGGCCACTCATAGTAGTTTATGGACACTTGGCCGAGTACCATTAATTGGATTATTTCCCTTGTAATACTAGCGCGGGACCCGTTATTCACATCACGGTGAAAAGCGCGCATTTTGATTAGTCAGTTGGAAATGTACCGGGCTTCCAACTCTTATATCATGGCTTTGAGTTTCTTACAACTCGCTCACTCGTTGTTATCCACCGACAGAAAGACGGGAACCCGAATTCATTTTTGAGAGTAGACAATACCCTATCGGTACAAAATGGGTACTCATGATAACGTTTGTTATCAATGGAGATACGTCGTATTAATGGACGAAAGTATCCCGCACAAAATTGTCGAATGTTGTTAGTCCTGACACTTTGAAAATTTATATTAAAACTATTCCCGGGTTTCTGGTATAAGTAGTCAGTTAGAATTTTAGCAGCAAGTTTCTACTTTATAATGGTACCAATTTTGTTGTACTTTGATGCACATATCCTATTGAAATAATTAATAAGAGGATCTCGGATTTAAAGTAAACCACGAGTTAGACGCATGTTATCCCCGATAAATCCAACCTGGGTCAAATTTATTCAATTATTGCTGGAGGGGTCGTTAGAGTAATTTCTGCAGTTTACTGGGATACCTAATTGACTTTTGTGTGCACCCTTTTAACCGTACTGTAAATTCGATTGTGTTAGGACCCTAACCGGTTATGTTGTCGGGCTGGACTCCATGTCCGAGCCTTTCACTTGTGCAACACGGGCTACGTAATAGCTCTCTCGGACGTCCGCGCGGGCTCATAAATAAGATGCGGTTCGAGTGGTCAACACACTCCATCATAGACGCAGGAGACAAGAGCCGACAGCACGGTGAAGCTAGGCCGGCGGCGGCCTGCCGTGGCGCGCCTCGCCCAAGACATGGCCTAGTCCAGTTGCGCCAGTAGCAGAGAAACTTTGGGTAAGTTGGAGACTATTATATTAGAAGTGACTTTAATTTGCGCACCCCCCCCCCCTTTCTTGGATGCCGCGTAGAGAATGCTGATCTACAGAGACCATTATGAGTCCGGCTCAACGGTAATTGCCATTGTCATTATTCGTGTAAGATGCGCTTTGCAGTACAGTGTCTTGATATTGTGACTTTATTGTCAAAGTTAACGTTTGCGGTGCTAGATGATAATGATGGCTCGCTAACCAAGCTATCAAGATTTGCTTGTGTGCATATATATAGTGTATGTGTAGCATTGCCTTGTTGTGGTAGGCAGTGAGGATTTCCTGACATGTTGATGTGGATGGCTTATGTTACAGCGAGCGGCACTATACGCTTGATTGTATTACGGGTATTTGTGTACCTTGCCAGTACCACTATGCTATAGAGAGCAGTGTGATTGTGATTGCGTGTTTAGTGTTTAAGATGTGTAATTAATTACATGTATTGGAGATGTATAATATTAGTTGGGCCTCACATGGGTGAGCCCCAGGATTGTTCTATGTGCGGCGGTGGATGAACAATGTTTCAGTGAGTCTACACATGTTGCAATGAGTCTCGCCGACATATATATATATATCATGTGCATGCATTATAGTTATCCAGATGTATTATGCTTCTATGAGTTTCGTAAGTGTGTGAAGGGCAGTTTCATTTTAAGGAATGTACACATTACTTTATGTATCTAGTGGTGTGTCATACACATGTTAGCCTGGCGGCATAGCTCCGCGGCTAAGGTCAAAGGGCATGACCCTTCAGTATCGATTGGGAAGGGAAGTAACCAATACAATAGCCCTGGGGCGGGTTAGTACTAATAATGGGAGTGGGCCTATGAGGATGGCCTGCATTGGGATGCAGCGTCTGTGTTATGGACGGTCAGTGGGCCATGTTGGCCACTGCGTTATTAAATGGAATGGCCACTCTGGATGTGCTGTACACCGGCTCAGTGGAGCGAAACTATTGTGTTCTTGCCCCTTCATTTGTTATGTCCTTCATACTTTGATTAGTACATTAATTAGTTTATGTTGCCAGTGTACTAGGAAACTCCTTGTGTATATGATATAGCCACTTGTAGTTGTTATTCATTAACCTTAGCGCTATACATATCCAGTTGGTTATTGCTTAAATTCTATATTATGTTGTTGTTGTTTGATTTAATACTTAATACTATTACTATGTATGTCCACCATTGATTGCCTGATTAATGTTGTCATTATATCCTAATCATATTTTCGTCTTTTTCTCTTGTTCCAGCTTATGGCTGGTTGGGCTTCTTTTTTTTGGGCTTCTTTTCTGGGTTTCTCTTCTTTTGTTGGCTTTGTTTGGGCCGCGATACCTTTGTTAGGCTTTTTTTGAATAAATAAGATTGCCAGCAGAACCCTGTGTTTGTTAGTCCTGTGTATCCTTAAGGGAGTTACTATTGAACCCACGCAGTAACCACATTAGCCACTCGTAGTTCATCCAACACTGCAATTTGCTAACTTTCTCTCCCTTCCTCCGTCCCACTCCTCTAGTTCTACTTTACAAATTTGCTGTCAGTTTTTACCAAAGTTCAGCGCCCTTTTCTGCAAAACTGCCTCCTTCTCAGATTTTATATTTCCAGGATTAGAAGATTTAAGCTGTGTTTTCATATGTATGGAAATGGCAACGGCAACGGACACATCAAAAGTCCGTCAAGTAATAAAAAGAAAGATTGTTTTCCATGTGCACGGAAACGGCGTTTCCCTATACACGAATTCTTTCTTTCTATTTCTACCTGACGGATTTTTGACAGTTTCTTTGCCGTTTCCGTTTCAGTACACCCAAAAACAGAGCTTTAGAGATGTCAGCCAACTAAAGCTGGTAGGTGGCTTAGTTTTTCTGCCCACAACACATGGCCAAGACCGACGTCTCTTTCTCTTTGTGAAAGTTTAAACCTGTGTGTGCCAAGCAATCTTTTCTGTAAACATCTATCAAGGTTTCTCCGGCCCAATTCATTATTTCAACTACAAGACAAATCAACAAACACACAAACAAGCAAACAGATAAACAAATAAATAAACAAAAGAAGACAAACATACGAGCAAGACCATATCGCTCTTCATATTATAAAGGAAGTAAACTCTCAAATGTAATTATGAAGGGCTTTTTAACCGCTGCGTCTTAAATTCTACTAAAATACCATTATTACGCACAGAGAGGACATAAAAGTATCCGTGGTCATATTTTAAACGGTCTTGAAGTTCGTTATAGTTTTACATATTTTCGTTGATTTTGAGCCACAGCTGAGTTGAACAGAAAAAAAAAATGTCCTGACATTTTGAGCCGGAAATAAAGACGACTTAATTTCTTTGCGTGGAATAAAAAAAAGTATGACAGGAAATTTCGCCGTCCGCCTCAATTTACACATTGGCGATCGAAACTCAACTTAAAAAATCACATCTGTGTTCCCCGAGTCGGTGGGCCAACTAGTACTAAGAAAGCTGATAAAAGACAGCACCCCTTTCTGATGTTAAAATACGACGCCATACTTGTACCCAATCATTTCTGTTCTATTCCGTGATGTAGTGGCGCTACTCACACCACGTGATCTACATCTGACCAATCACCGGGACGATCACAACTGACAGATTGCCACGGGAAGTTCAGTTTATTCCGGCGCCACCGATTGGCGAAAATCTAATCAAGACGTAGCCTGGAACATTTCATTCTTCTTCCGCCATCATCGACATTAATTCGATTTAACCACTGAAGTCGAGCCCTTGACAGGGGAACCATTTTTCTTTCATTCCTTCCTTTATTTTCACCGCGTCACCACTGTCCCTCTTCAGTGGTGGACCTACATTTTTTGGAACCCCGAAGCTTGAACTGTTATGGGCCCCTTCGCATGGCACACAATAAGGCAACGGCCAACAAGGTCCACAGGGCTTCGGTTTAGGGGCCCTGAAGCTTAATTAAGCTTGGTTAGTTCTACAGTAGATCTGCCACTGGGACAGTACGCACTTTCCCATGTTTAGGAGATACGACTGTTAAGCTGAGTCCAACTGAAGTATATAGGGGACATTCCAAACGTGAGCTATCCCAACTTTTCCTGAGCGTCATGAGCCTTTGGCTTTATTCGGCAGTCAACATCCGGTACTTACTCGGTACAACTATAAAACAACAACCACAACAATAACAAAAACAACCACAACAATAACAAAAACAAACACATTGCTCTTTAAAAAATATAATAAAACTGATAAATCACCATCTAACATTACAATATTTCATTATCAGTGGGTTAGTAGGCATTGGGACTTACCCAACCGCAAGGACACTGTGTAAGATGGCGTCATGCATTCATTTCATAATTTTTAAAAAAGCACCTTTGAATAGTGCGCAAAGAGAGTTCACGTCTTCTTGTTACTTGTTTTAACTTCTTTGGACTAGACAGGTTGGATAACTACTTGCAAGGCACATAACCCCAACTGCGGAAGTACAAGCCAGGACTCGCAGATAAGTTACCACATTGATTTAATATTCTCTATGATATTACATATTCTTCATTTTCTTTTATTATTCGATTTATTTTACCTGTTCAATTTTCCATTTTGTTTTTCTGTCGTTTTTTTTTTCTTGACAAAGGTTCATCACTGAAGTATTGTGATTTTTTGGGGGGAGGGGGGAGGGGGCGTCTCCCCCTTTTCTTTGGGTTTCATTGGATCGTTTGGATATTATTTTTTACGCAAGGCTTTGCTACATACAACTTTTTTCTTTTTGCCAATTTCTTTTTTACATAATCCCGAAATCAGTTTTTTCGTGATGGAACTGAACCCATGTTCTGCTGGTCGCCAATACATGAAGACAGTGCTGCCTCTCCATATATTTAGGCTCCAGGCACAGTGGATTGGTTTTCATTTTGCTTCCGCCTCATGATGGACAAAAAGCCTAACGACATCATTGTCATCTCCCCAGAATAGCACAATTCCTACAACATAATGCCCGTTGCACGCAGGAATATGCTCGTTTCGTCCGATTTATCTTCATTTCGCTTTAAGCAGGTAAAAAGTCCGGCATATTCAGTTTTATTCTGTTTTCAATGAGATATGAGAACACTGCCTGCAATGGAGAAACGAGTCTGGATCGGAAACTTTGATCACCGTCATATAAACATGTCCCCTGTAACAAAACAGACGGGTGACATTCAAATTGCAATTACGTCAACCACCAGGACATAAAAAGAAAAGAAGGTCAATTTCCTACACCACAAGTGCAATTTAGGGTTCTCAGCTCATCGTGACAACGATAAATTTCGCTTAATTCATTCCGAGTACAGTTAACCATGAAGAGAGAACCAAGGGGAGATTGACAACAAAGGCTCTGATTCATAGCCATTGGCTCGAATTATTCCAGGGTAAACTGTCGTAAAACACGGTGACATCAGATATATTGAACAGCAGGGTCACGCACCTGTATGTCTGGAAATTCCAGTTCCCACCACACCTGGAGGGAGGGGGGGTGTTGAGTGGAGGGCGGAGGCGGAGTTGAGGCTCTGCATTTCCCTTTGAATTCACCAGAACGTCCAGAGTCGTCAATCTTGCTTAATTCACCAGAACGTCCAGAGTCGTCAATCTTGCTTAATTCACCAGAACGTCCAGAGTCAATCTTGCTTAATTCACCATGCACCAGACAAGTTGCAGTTTATTCGAGCTCACGATGCAAACACTAAACAAAAGTCGGACAGGAAGCATCTCTGGTAAACTATACACCGTAGACAAGTTATAAATGTAAGAGACCTCTGGTACCTCAAACTCCCGTCAGCTTTACAAAGAATTTAATACAGAACTTACCTCAATTTTCAAAGAACCAAATATTTTTTTTTTGTTTTGCAATCACAAGTTGTCTTCCTTCCAAACCACATGTCTTCGTAGGATTATCCGCATCTTTTTGGCCAAATAAGATTTCTAATTTTAGGAACTACTAAGGCGATGCAAGCAAAGGAGAAATAGCCAACATCATCACGAAGAGACGATGGAGATGGCTTGGACACGTGCTGCGAAAGGAGGCAAATTCTATCACCAAAACGGCACTTCTGCGGACACAGATGGACGGCACAAGCGAGGCAGACCCATGGCAACCTGGCGGAGAACGATCGAGGCAGAGATGAAATCCTTCAATCACTCTTGGGGAACTCGCGCAAAGATGGCCCAGGACGGACAGGACTAGAGATCTTTTGTTGCTGCCCTAAGCACCAGTGGGCGCAGCAGGAAATAGTAGTAGTAGCAATCACACTTCGCATGGTAAAAGTTATATTTCTGTAATAGCAGTACTAATACAATTGGGGGGGGGGGGGGTTCTTCATCTACACAAAATGGGTAGTGGACTGGAAGAAGCGGGGGTGGGGTGAGGGTGGGGGGAGGTTGTGTTGTTGTTTATGGATGGCGGATATAAACTACCCAAACACAAGAGATATGATTCTGTAGAAATGCAAATGTTCAAAATCCGTGTAAGGCTAGACATAATTATGGCGACCTTAGTTCTTGTTTGTTCTATCTCCATTTTTTTCTGGCAAACAGGAGATTTTTTAGAAGAGGTTTAACAACTGCACACTTTGACACTTGTTTAAAATGCGTTGTGTTACTTACTAATACTAAGCTGTTTCACAGTTCCGTTTTTATGTAACTCCTTACCGTAATACTAACGCCGCACACGTTTAGCGACGAATTTGTCGGGTGTGCAAGAAGTGGAGTTGGAATAAATAAGCACTTAGGTCGCAATATATGGATATATAAGCTTTTAATAATAAATCGGATCATTCATAAAGGGGGGGGGGGGGTCGAGCTGGGAGTGGTTCAGGACTCAGGATTGAAAGAGAATCTAACACTGACACGGGTCATTTACGTATGAAGTCTGCCCGGAAATGCAGTTCAGAGACAGTGGTGGATCTGTAAATCAATTCTTGTATGTCGGTTGCTCCTGTTGCATATCTCTTTCTTTCTCTATCTCTCTCTCTCTCTCTCAATCATTGTCCCATTCGTTCCATCCATCTGGGTTGTTGTTGTTTTTTTTTCTGTAGTCTTCTGCGCGCACGACAGTGCTGGGGTCTTTTATACTTCACAAAAATCACTCATAATTTCAACACCAATTCCAAATATGAACCAAGGGATTCTAACAGTGTGATTTCGTTGCAAGTGAAATAGCCATTCTTTGTTTCAGCCAGTGCGACCATCAGACAAGAAAATGCAAGAGAGTAAGGCAGGAAGTTTCTAGATATTTTTCTTTTTTATGTCCCTCTGTCTTTATTACTACCGACTGTATGGCTTTTCCCAGGACAACATCTCAGACAGTCGTTAACTCCAAGAGAGGGCAAAAAAACATTGCCGTGGAGATATTTCACCTGAACTTCCGGTCTTTTATGTGCCACGTCTTCAGGGGAAAAGTGGATCTCTTGAAATTTAATGACTATGGATTAAATCGGGTGCATGCTCGACGGTCGTACGTAAGGACCACAGCTGAGTTCAACCTGATCGGTGTCGAGCTTGTCAGGGAAGGTGGATTCAAAACTTATCTCGCAAACAATTTCGGATTTTTATGGGCGAGAAAGGCTAGTGACGTATTGAGCCAAATCTGTTTTATTTCGGTTTTAGATGTGAAGTGTGCATTAACCCTTTCACTGCTGGGACAACACTGCTATTAACTCGTTACTGGAGCATCAGTGACAGGTTTTGTTTCTCAATTAATGTGCTTTTTTTTTTTTTTACAGATCAATAGCCTGATTTAGATCCATATTAACCATTCAAAATAACTGGAAATATGTGGACCTCAATATAAACTGGATAAGAGAAAATCTAACTTTCATGTCGACAGCAGACAAAGGGTTAATCGGGAACTCCCACACTGTCAAAACTGAAACAAGTATGTCACACTAGTCCTGGCGCGTCAAACCCAATCGGCATCATTACGTCAATGTAACGTAGATTTCCGTGGGATTTATAGGACCACCGTCGGGACGGAGTCCCTACATCAAACCGACGTTAGCGCCATGTAATAACTAGCGGATCCGCATGTCCGTCCATCAATCCATCCATGCTTTCGTCCGTTCATCCATCCATCCATCAATCATCCATCCATTCGTCCATCCATCCATCTATCAATCCATCCATTAATCCATTTGTTCATCCATCCATCTATCCATCCGTCCATCCATCCATTCATCCATCCACCCATCCATCTACTCGTCCATCCGTCCATCCATCCACCAATAAAATTCATCCATTCATCCATCCATCCATCATCCGTCTATTTGTCCATGCATCCATCTACTCATCCATCCATCCATCCAGGTAAGATGTCGTTCCTCTATGCAAACCTGGCGTCAATCCCAGGCGTCGGATTTTCGTAGGGTCGCTGACTCGGAAACTATCTAAAGAGACCACGAGAACTGAGTCAAAACAGACGCAACACAGGCTTGACTTCCTGTCCTCCCAGCCAAACATGATAAGGATCGAACACACATTTTTTCGCTCAATATCAAGACATGTCTGGGTAAGTTGGTTGGGTTTAGGTCTTAATTTTAGGAGGTTCGCTGCTCTTGGCATTTACACCTCATTTTTTGCTCGTTAATGTTTTTGTATGTTTTTGAGGTAGGTTTCTTTTTTTTTAAAAATATATATATTTTGTCCGGACAATGGCCTTTTTATGTCTGCTCTTCTCGATTTCCAACTGCCAAGGTATCTTTAACGTGCGCAGGGTGCACACGAGCCCTCCGAGTTTTTCCTCTTTATCCGAGAAGACTAGGTGCTTGATCCTGCCTATCATAGGGTCAGGGAGAGGAATTTTCCACGCAAATTCCAACATACCTGCACCGACCAGGAATCGAATCCGTTACCTTCGGCATGAGAGGCGAGCACCTTGCCCCTAGACCAACGAGTCCCGCATAGTGTGTTACCAGCCAAACATGACGGCCTTTGAACACACATTTTTTCGCTCAATATCAAGACATGCCGGTGTGGGTTATGGCCATCTTGCAATCACATGCCATTTTGAAGCCTGCAGATGGTTGAAGGGTGTGGAAATGGGTAGAAAACCCATTACCGGTTCCTGTCAATGTGGTCCTCAATACTGCACGGTGAAAACCTCGTTTCAGGAACATATTTTTTTTTTCACGACATCCACTTTCCATTTTCGGCAGCGACCCTATTTGTGACCTCTGTCAATCTGTACTTGATTGGTTGCTGTCCCTAACGGGGAAAAAAATGATAGAAGCCGCTGATGACTGCCATAATTATTATAATGGTGAGGGTTGTTGCTCCCTTCGCCACGGGCAACTTAATGTATGGTACAACATTAGGGATAGAAATAACAACAACAAAAAAAAAATACTGTGTGGAAATTCTTCTGTGAAGGTCAATAACTTCAAAGGAAAAGAAAAATCAAGGCAAGACCCAATTCTTTCGGTAACCTCTGAGGAATTCAGGTCAAGAAAATTTGCACGCAGGTCGCACCGACAACGGTTCGATGGAGAGAAAAACACACGTAAAGAGGTGTTAATTTAATGTTACCGTGTGACTCGGAAGGAATTTATTTGGTTAAGTGGTCAAAGAAGACTGGCGAGGTTCAGGGGTCGAAGAAAGAAGAAGGTTACAGTAGGAAATATTTACTTCATAAAATGTGCTTTTAACGCAGTTGATGAAGAAAACACTTTGAAGACCTCCGCCTAGACGATCCAGGATCACAGCGACATGATTCACGCACTTCTTTCATGCATTCTTTCTTTCTTTCCTTCTGTCTTTCTTTCTTTCCTTCCTTTCTATTTTACGTCTTGCCTTTGTCTGTCTTTCTTCCATTCATATTACGTGCTTTGCCTGCGCGTGCATGACATGACGAAAAGTTCTGTGTACGGGCGCATTATTCCGATATCATAAAACTGCAAAATTTAAAGCCAGTAGTGTGGGCTTCAGTCACGCAATATCCATTACATACAAATTGACTATTTAATCGGTGCTACCAAAGCTGTAACTTGTCATGCCATAAAGCACCCCATAGGGAAAATCTGTTGTTGTTTTTTTCTGTATGGAAATTCTAATATCCATATTTCAATCACAAATAACCAATGTTGTCATTTCAAATGTTGCATATTTTAGTGCAGGAGAAAGAAACATGGGACTGCTCCATCTTATTATATAAAAAAAGAAAAAAGCGGCGTAAAATACAATGATCTTTGTTTTTGGCTCCCAGTAGTGAGCCTATCGCCACAGGAAAACGATATTTATACACGTTCAATTCCGTGCGCGCAGTTTCCCAGAGAGTATAGATGTATGGGTTCACTTCCGCCAAATCGCGAAACTAGGTCGCTGCGGTAAACAAGAAATTGAAGAATCGAAAGAGACCGCCTTCACCAAAGATGTGCATATCTGTTTAGTGTAGTTTGTTCATATTTTTGAGCTGACTGAACTATTTAGAGCCGTTTGTAAGTTCTTACGCCCCGTGGAAATGCACAAACCGGTTTTGTTTACCGCAGCGACCTACTTTCCGCTCCATGCTAACAATGGTTTCGCAGAGCCTCCCGTGTCTCGCAGTGCAAATGGACCAATAGTGAACCCTCTCTATATATCAAAACTCTCTGGTAAGACTGTAGACTATGGGAAACTCTCTGGACCAAAGAGACAGAGAGAGATAGAACGGCAGGTTCACAGGCTTATCACGGATATTGCCAAGTACCTCAGCTAGTATGAAGAAAAAAAAGTTAGTATATCCGCATGGTAAACTATCTCAACTGGACTTGACACACAGCTTGAGATAATTGGCACTCTTGAAACCCCTGCCAGCCGGCAGATTATATTATAGGTTGGGAGGGTTAAAATCTGAAAACTAAGGAGATAATTTCAAATTATAGTAGTTTTTGCCCAGACCTAGCTTTCTGGTATTTCAAAGATCAAGATATTGTTTCCTGGGAATTCAAGCGGTCATTTTTATGTCAGAAAAATTTTTCAACATTTATTTTTAACTTGGTCTTTGAAGTCATTTTCAACCGCAATATTTGATGACCCGAACTTTATAGAAGGACTTATCGAATTCAGAAAAGCAAAAACACATTCAAACGAAGACGCCTTTAATGTGCTTTTTACGCAGGTCGCATTTCCCATCACTCAACCTAGTGCACGATTTGGCCTTGAAAAACATCAGCAGCCGGTGTTGTTCAACAAACAAAAACATCCCCGGCTACTCCTCCCCTTGGCTTGATCAGCCCCAGAAAAATGTACACATGGGACACAAAATCGTTCGAAACTGACCAATTTCTGAGCTGTTTCCTGTGACCTGTTTTGAGATCATTATTTAGTTGATGTCAATAAATCACTGCAATATTTTTTCTAAGACATCAGTCCTCGTTCAATGTCAAGGGCAACCGGGAGTTTATCGCCATTCTCCCGGCAAATCACACCCACCGTCATTGTTAACTGGCAAAACCGATCTCTTTAATAAACAGCACGGCAGCTTTGGTTGCGTTATGATTTGGTTTTATGGCTCTGTTTATGTATTATTACCGACATAAAATATCAGTTTCCTTAAGAAGAAAACAAGATTCTGTGACAGATATGACAGGCAGTTTCTTCCTTATCTCCTGTTATTCATGTCGTAGATCGGATTCCTTCTACATTCTTCAGAAATCCGATGGTGGAATAATTTTCCCATATTGCATGCTCTCGATCTCATACCGCACACCTGTGTACTAAGTCATTATGTAAGAAAACGAATCATTAACTAGAGTAAGGGGGGGGGGTATCATACTAAGCCTGGTCAGACATAGTCAGCTGCTGGCAGACAAGAAGTGCACACCATAATTTCCTATATTTTCTTAGTAAATCCGGGAAGACCTTATCATCCTAAGGATGGTCAGACACAATCAGCTCCTGCCATTGTTTCTTTGGTGTACATTTTTCTTGGCAGCAACTGGCTGTGTCTGAACGGGCTCAGTAGATACCCCCCCCCCCCCCTTAACCGGAAAGGTTTGTTGAAGGTTTATAATCTTAATTATTCTCAAAATATATTATGATTTTTTTTTCCATTCTAAATAAAGAAGTTCATCCTCAAAATGTGGGGTAGAATGAAAGAATGATTACATTTTATTGGCAAATAGTTCGCATTTGTGTGGGGAATTTTTTTTGTTGCGCAAGTTCACTGGTAAGCTCATGAATATGTGGCGAAAGAGAGGGGGGGGAGCATTAAGGAGGAAGTACATGTCTTATAGATTCGGTTCCACTGACTGATCTGTATCTCCCCCTGCCCCACACAATATACAGAAGAATTGCCAGAATTTCCCTAGTGCAATCCAAACTAAATTCTGAAGTCGATACCACTAATCCCCGTCTGGCAACTCATTGTCCTTTAAGAACATGAAAAGAAAAGTCTTGATGAAGTTTTTTTGTTGCGTTTTTTTTTGAGAAAAGGAAAAAAAAAAAAGAAAGAAACTCGCTCGGAATTTCTATGCGGGTTCAATTTTACCATGACGCCCCATATGTGGGAAACATTCGTTTTTGACACGATAAATGTAGAAATTATGCGTTTCTATCATCTCTAGAACCCAAGGGACAAAGATTTGAACATTATGAAGCTCACCCTACAGCAGTATTTCTCAAGTATTTCTCAAGGCTTCAGAATGGGGCCCAGAGATTTTTCATAGAAATCTTAATTTTTTTTAAAAATGGTATTTTAACAGAACTGTACAGATCAACCATTGTTTGTTTATGTCGTGTTGGTGGTTTCCTTGTTTAGCTCGAAATCAGTGAATAAAACTTAAAATAGAGTTGGAATGAAAACTTCCCTTGAAGGTGTACATACTGAATTATACAAATATTTTTAAAAAAATCTTTTTTGTAGTTTTTTTTTTTTTTTTGTACCTTATACAAATTTTGTCCGATCATGATGCCCCCCCCCCCCCCTCAAAAAACAAAAACACTTGAAGGGGGCGTGGGAGGAAACACTGCACTACAGTATTGGAAATGATCATGCCGAATCAATTGTAACCTTAATTTTGGTTTCCATATTTATGCGAGTTACAAATTTATTTTTTTTTTTAGTCAAAAATTGGCAAAACGAAAAAAGGTGTATGTAGGAAAGCCCCACGTAAGAAATAATAATAATACCCAAACGATACAATTAAACGCAATCTTACAGGAGAATTTGCTACATACATACAACTTTTTCTTTCTGCCAATCTTCAAGCCTTGCTGCGATCCCAAAGCTTTTTCTGTGGTTTTTATAATATTTCGTCAATTTAAAAATTTTTTTTTTTATATCCCCTTAATTATCAAAAGCAGGATCATTAGACAAACCCAGGAGACAGCTAGAGGAATTGTAGAGTCAAGAATAGAGGGCCAGTAGTCATCTGTAGGCTCAAGTCCTAGTGAAACAAAGTTCTTCACGCTTTTCGTGTCAAGTGCAATAACTTATGGGGACACGTTGGGCTAGAGGCAAGGTGCCCGCATCTCATGCTGAAGGTACCGGGTTCGATACTTGGTCTGTGCAGGGATGTGGGATTTTTTTTTTTTCGGGGGAAAACATTCCTGCCCCTGATCCTATGAACACTGAGATTTTTGCTATCACTGTAATAACTAGCCGACCCGAACCAGATAAATCTTGCAAATTTTCCATGTAAGCTACCAAACCCAACAGTATTTTTTATCTATACCCAAGCTACATTAAAACTGCATTTGGATTCGACGCAATGACAAATATAACTTTCTGTTACACCACAATTTCAGGTAGAAATACATAGATGTGATAACGTTGATTTTCGACCACCAATGTGTAAAGGGAGGTCAAGGATGAAATTTCTGGTCACTCTTTTCGGTTCTATCCGATGAAAATACGTCTCTGTTTCTGAGGCAATATAACAAGATTGGATCTGGAAGGAGCTATTGGTGGCAATGCTGTCGTGACACCGAAAAAGACAGTATTACACCAATCTAGACCAAAATTCAGTTCTTAGTATTAATTTGAAGAAGGAAAAAAAATGAGCTCTGTCTTTTCATCTGAGTTATAATCTTTTTTTTTTTTTTGGTCATTAGAACATGGGAATTGTGAAAAGAATAAATCTAGGGAGAACGCCATAGTTATGTAACATTTTGTATGAACGAGCACCTCGTCTTCTCCGATAAGGACGAAAATTCGGAGGGCCCTTGTACATGTTAAAGATACCTTGGCAGTTGAAAGTGGAGAAGAGCAGGCCGAACAAGGCTGCTGCCCCGACAAACTTCTAAACAAGTAAATCCCTACCGCAAAAACACATACAGACGAGAACAAGAAAAATCAAAACAACAAAAGTGAGGTGGAAATGCCAGGACATCCTTAAATAAAGACCTAAACAATTACAATATCTCCAACACACTGCAGTAAACAGCAATTACAATATCTCCAACACACTGCAGTAAACAGCAATTACAATATCTCCAACACACTGCAGTAAACAGCAATTACAATATCTCCAACACACTGCAGTAAACACCAATTACAATATCTCCAACACACTGCAGTAAACAGCAATTACAATATCTCCAACACACTGCAGTAAACAGCAATTACAATATCTCCAACACACTGCAGTAAACACCAATTACAATATCTCCAACACACTGCAGTAAACAGCAATTACAATATCTCCAACACACTGCAGTAAACAGCAATTACAATATCTCCAACACACTGCAGTAAACAGCAATTACAATATCTCCAACACACTGCAGTAAACAGCAATTACAATATCTCCAACACACTGCAGTAAACAGCAATTACAATATCTCCAACACACTGCAGTAAACAGCAATTACAATATCTCCAACACACTGCAGTAAACAGCAATTACAATATCTCCAACACACTGCAGTAAACAGCAATTACAATATCTCCAACACACTGCAGTAAACAGCAATTACAATATCTCCAACACACTGCAGTAAACAGCAATTACAATATCTCCAACACACTGCAGTAAACAGCAATTACAATATCTCCAACACACTGCAGTAAACAGCAATTACAATATCTCCAACACACTGCAGTAAACAGCAATTACAATATCTCCAACACACTGCAGTAAACAGCAATTACAATATCTCCAACACACTGCAGTAAACAGCAATTACAATATCTCCAACACACTGCAGTAAACAGCAATTACAATATCTCCAACACACTGCAGTAAACAGCAATTACAATATCTCCAACACACTGCAGTAAACAGCAATTACAATATCTCCAACACACTGCAGTAAACAGCAATTACAATATCTCCAACACACTGCAGTAAACAGCAATTACAATATCTCCAACACACTGCAGTAAACAGCAATTACAATATCTCCAACACACTGCAGTAAACAGCAATTACAATATCTCCAACACACTGCAGTAAACAGCAATTACAATATCTCCAACACACTGCAGTAAACAGCAATTACAATATCTCCAACACACTGCAGTAAACAGCAATTACAATATCTCCAACACACTGCAGTAAACAGCAATTACAATATCTCCAACACACTGCAGTAAACAGCAATTACAATATCTCCAACACACTGCAGTAAACAGCAATTACAATATCTCCAACACACTGCAGTAAACAGCAATTACAATATCTCCAACACACTGCAGTAAACAGCAATTACAATATCTCCAACACACTGCAGTAAACAGCAATTACAATATCTCCAACACACTGCAGTAAACAGCAATTACAATATCTCCAACACACTGCAGTAAACAGCAATTACAATATCTCCAACACACTGCAGTAAACAGCAATTACAATATCTCCAACACACTGCAGTAAACAGCAATTACAATATCTCCAACACACTGCAGTAAACAGCAATTACAATATCTCCAACACACTGCAGTAAACAGCAATTACAATATCTCCAACACACTGCAGTAAACAGCAATTACAATATCTCCAACACACTGCAGTAAACAGCAATTACAATATCTCCAACACACTGCAGTAAACAGCAATTACAATATCTCCAACACACTGCAGTAAACAGCAATTACAATATCTCCAACACACTGCAGTAAACACCAATTACAATATCTCCAACACACTGCAGTAAACAGCAATTACAATATCTCCAACACACTGCAGTAAACACCAATTACAATATCTCCAACACACTGCAGTAAACAGCAATTACAATATCTCCAACACACTGCAGTAAACAGCAATTACAATATCTCCAACACACTGCAGTAAACAGCAATTACAATATCTCCAACACACTGCAGTAAACAGCAATTACAATATCTCCAACACACTGCAGTAAACAGCAATTACAATATCTCCAACACACTGCAGTAAACAGCAATTACAATATCTCCAACACACTGCAGTAAACAGCAATTACAATATCTCCAACACACTGCAGTAAACACCAATTACAATATCTCCAACACACTGCAGTAAACAGCAATTACAATATCTCCAACACACTGCAGTAAACAGCAATTACAATATCTCCAACACACTGCAGTAAACAGCAATTACAATATCTCCAACACACTGCAGTAAACAGCAATTACAATATCTCCAACACACTGCAGTAAACAGCAATTACAATATCTCCAACACACTGCAGTAAACAGCAATTACAATATCTCCAACACACTGCAGTAAACAGCAATTACAATATCTCCAACACACTGCAGTAAACAGCAATTACAATATCTCCAACACACTGCAGTAAACAGCAATTACAATATCTCCAACACACTGCAGTAAACAGCAATTACAATATCTCCAACACACTGCAGTAAACAGCAATTACAATATCTCCAACACACTGCAGTAAACAGCAATTACAATATCTCCAACACACTGCAGTAAACAGCAATTACAATATCTCCAACACACTGCAGTAAACAGCAATTACAATATCTCCAACACACTGCAGTAAACAGCAATTACAATATCTCCAACACACTGCAGTAAACAGCAATTACAATATCTCCAACACACTGCAGTAAACAGCAATTACAATATCTCCAACACACTGCAGTAAACACCAATTACAATATCTCCAACACACTGCAGTAAACACCAATTACAATATCTCCAACACACTGCAGTAAACACCAATTACAATATCTCCAACACACTGCAGTAAACACCAATTACAATATCTCCAACACACTGCAGTAAACAGCAATTACAATATCTCCAACACACTGCAGTAAACAGCAATTACAATATCTCCAACACACTGCAGTAAACAGCAAAAAATACCACAACAACACCAGCGACAACTACATTAGCACACAGCTTCAGCAAGATCAACTACAACAACAGTCACATGAGCAATATTTACCACACAGCCACGACACCATCCAAAATAATAACAGCATAAACAACAACGACAACAACAATAACAACAACAACAACAACGACGACAACAACAACGACAACAGCCGAACAGATAATCCAATCAGGAATTGTCGGCAGAGAATGACATTTTTGTCTCAGTCTAAAACGCCGCCAAAGAAACCTTAGTAACAAACAGCAGGGTGGGAAAAACCTCATAAAATCTCAACCAAACAATGACAAAAGAAATAAAATAACAGGAAAAGTTGTTGCTCAGCTGTCAACCTGGCAAATGAAAATAGAGCTGACATCGTCACCCAACAAAGCAAAATGGAATTTACTTTATAAATTTGACTTGCCAACGAAAAAAATACCCAGGGAATAGAAAGATTCCCCCCCCCCTTCCTCTCTCTGTCTCTCTCTCTTTCTCTCTCTTTCTCTCCCCCCTCTCTCTTTCTCTCCTTCTTGATGACAAACGCTGTCAGAGATCCCGGGCCCACCTGTTGGCTATTTTCTAGAGTAACACTAGAAATCGAATACAAAGATTCTCTCTCTCTCTCTCTCCCCCCCCCCCTTCTCTCTCTCTCTCTCACTAATCCTGATTCTATAGTGCCCTCATCTCTTTTCTTTCATTTTAGCATTAATTTGTTCTTCTCTGTCTCTTTTCAAGAACTACTGCTCTCTACTTTATATAAAGTCATTTTCACCTCGTTCCCCCATTATCTCTGTAAATGCAAATGATCACAAGAACGACAACTTCGTATTATCAGAAACCCAGATCTCCTTAAGAACTAAAAAAAAAAAACCGGCTAAGTGAATTATAGTCCTTGAAAATTGTGGGTTCATCGGTACGCGATGGAGAATACAAACATAACCTATAATTGTATTACCACATTAGAACAGTAGCATTGTGTGGAGGTAGAATTCACGTTTCTTGCCCTTGTGCAGACTCGGTGTAACCCAGATCTGCCATACACTATTACTGCTACCACCAAGCAACCAGGCCAATCATGTTATGCTTGGTTAGAAATAACTAACATTTGGATAATTGTACGTGAAGGAATCCAGCAGGGAATACCAATATTTATTTCCTTATCGCCTACTGATGTTACAGTACATACGTATTTAGACTGCAGTATCTCTGGTACCTGAAAAGCAGGTACATGTCGTGGCATTGACAGCAATAGTTGCAGCATTCGTGGCAATATAGCAAGATTGGATCTGGAAGGAGCTATTGGTGCAATGCTGTCGTGACACCGAAAACGACAGTATTACGCAAATCTAGACCAAAATTCAGTTCTTAGTATTAATTTGAAGAAGGAAAAAAAATGAGCTCTGTCTTTTCATCTGCGTTCTAATCTTTTTTTTTTTTTTGTTTGTCATTAGAACATGGGAATTGTGAAAAGAATAAATCTAGGGAGAACGCCATAGTTAAGTAACATTTTGTAATTAGCACGTACGGTTTTCATTCCATAATAAGATTGCATACTCATCATGGCGACAGCTCTGACTTGGTAACCGGAAAATTACTGTAGGTGTGGGAGTGACGAAACCGCAGTACAACTGGCAGTAGGTTTTTCTTCTTATTGTTATTATCATTAACCCTGTCTTTTCCTTTTTCAAATCACTGTTGTTATCTTACCATAATTGAGCTAGGGGGTGAACCTGTAAGTGGCTAAAACTTCGCGACTACGTCATAAAAAATTATGAAACTTGGTGTACTGCATCAATTTTTGACGGATAGTTACGTGGACACATCCATTTTGAAAAAAAAATCTGTCTTTACTATTTTTATTTTTTTTTGCCTCAAAAACAGAGACGCATTCTCATCGGGTAGAACCGAAAAGAGTGACCAGAAATTTCATCCTTGACCTCCCTTCACACATTGGTGGTCGAAAATCAACGTTATCACATCTATGTATTTCTACCTGAAATTGTGGTGTAACAGAAAGTTATATTTGTCACTGCGTCGAATCCAAATGCGGTTTTAATGTAGCTTAGGTATAGATAAAAAATACTGTTGGGTTTGGTAGCTTACATGGAAAATTTGCAAGATTTATCCTGTTCGGGTCGGCTAGTTATCACAGTGATAGCAAAAATCTCAGTGTTCAAAAATAACAATACATTGGTTTGTACTAGACGCATGACAAGGTGTAAAAGGAGCGGTTACAATAGCAATTACAGTCTGTTCTCAAAAGTAATTTCTGAATGTTTGCCAAATGACGGTGATTCCAATGGCGGTAGTAATAATAATGATAATGATATAATTAATAATAATAATGATAACAATAATAATAATAATAATCAGCTTGTCCAACGCTCAAATCCACACAAAAAAATGTCGTGCTGTCTGGCATTGAACTTAATTAGAAACAGGAGTAACACAATGTCAATCCGCCACACTCCCACTTACACACCTTAACAAAATTTAATCTACCCTCACCCTCAAACCTCTCAGGCGAATAGCGACATCATTCAGTTTCAAAGATAACCGTCAAATTGACAGTTTTTATAATTATGTAAAAAGCTCATACAGATCACCGTACTTTTAGCATTGCCAAGGACACCTAAATAATTGTTTTTCAAGCTCATCAGTTGCGAAATTTGTATGGCAAGCCAAACTACCACTAAGCCAGTTAGTGACCCTGGCTGAGACAATCGATAGTTGGCATGGTAACAGCTGGCTTTATGGTATGGTTATGAAGGTATGTATTCATAGATATAACCTTGCAGGTCAGGTTATGAAGGTATTTATTCACAGGTATATATTGCAGATCAGGTGTGTAAGCTATTTTACATGGGATGATTCCAGTCGAACTGCAACACCGTTTCATTAGAGGGGGATCCACAGTAGCAACTGTAACAGAACAGCACAGATGTAGTATTTATCACGTTGCATATAAGCAGATATGTGGACATTTCACATAGTAGATTGTATGCCAAAGTTACAAAACTTTTCCTACGGCAGTCACAAAGTGACTGTTTGAACGGAACAGCGCAGACGTAGCATTTAACACGTTACTTATACTCAAGCATATCTGGATATTTCAGACAATAGGTTGTTCCAAAGTCACGGAGCTTTTCCTATGGCAGTCAATGCCACGAGTAGAATCAGCTAATAACATTCAAGATTTAAGCGTGTCGAAGAAATTTTGGGATGAATGTGCCGCTTTTTCTTTGGTAGACTAAATGCCACGTCTGGAATCGGCTGACATGGTTCTAGATTTAAAAATTGTCGAAGCAATTTCCGGATGAGTGTGACACTTTTTTCTGTGGCAGACAATGCCACGAGTAGAATCGGCTAACAACGTTCAAGATTTAAACGTGTCGAAGGAATTCTGGGATGAACGTGACGCATTTTCGTTGGTAGTCAACGCCACGAGTAGACTCTGTTTGCTAACAAGGTTAAAGATTTAAAAGTGTTAAAGGACTTTTGGGAAAATGTGACACCTTACAGTTTTCCCTGACAAATTAATATTCTAGATGTGCACGTTATTCAAACACTAAACAGTGGATTTGTATCAGGCTTGTGAAGGTTTTCCTTTTTTGTTTTTGGTTGTCGTTGGCAGCCAGCGCCACAAGTAGAATCATTACAATGTTCACGATTTAATAATGTCGAAGGAATTTTGGGAAAATGTCACAGCTTACAGATCTCCTGATAGTTTAGTTAATATATTTGTACGCATAAGTGTTGGGAATATGAACTGGACTTAAGAGGTTCTGTGATTTATGGAGCTAAAATAAGTTAATATGGTCTTAGGATATGGGCACACATGCGACTTTGTTGCGTTGCAGTAGCGTCGCAGTCGCAGCCGCGTCGTGATTTTTGAAATCTATGCCAATGAATGAAGATGCACACACTTGCGAGAAACGGGTTCACTGCAGAATCAGTAGAAATATGAAAATAAGATAGGACTGCAACATTAGATAGTGCATATCGCGTGTGCACACCTGGCTTTATGGTAGTAGTAAAGTCGCAGGTGCAGACAGATAAAAATGAGAGAAATTAATTGTTGTTGACTATTCAACCGCGCACTTAACGTGAATACGGGCTCAGATAATCAGGTTACCTAGCGCTGAGGGCAGGGTAACCTTGGCACCCACCAGACAATACTATGACTCAGCGACATGGTCATGCCGACCTGACCTCCAATCTGCCATCCGTTGGGGCACTTTCAGAACTGAAGGATTAACACTGGCAGTGTTAAGCAAAATGTGACCTCTCATGATATTATGATGACAATGTTCAATACTATTCTCAGCCCGTGGGAGTGTCTGAGCCAAAGTACCTTTTTTTTTTTTTGTTGCCATAACTTTGAAGAAAACTGTATTTTTTGCTGTTGTTGTTTTGCTGAAATTTGGACTATTCTTCTGAAACATTTTAGCGTAATTAGTGGGTACCGTTTTCCTCACAAATGTCAGGGAGTGAGTGACCACTGATCGTCATTTAGGTTTAATATGTGAATTATACCAAAGGAAAAATTAGGAGAATGGCACAGTATTTAGACAACAATGCCATGCAACATCGCTCACTTTCAGAAATATGTCTGACATGAAGTATGAAGAATGCCAGATGACTACTGAACTGCACTGTTTTCTGCAAAAGGGCATGTCTCTATTCCTTCCAGATTTAACACGGTTTTCAAACTCCCGTGCAACCCCCTACCCTCACCCGTCCATCCTTCATCTTCTTCATGAATTTTGGGGCCGCGCGCACCATCCCGTTTCGCCTCCTGCACGGCGTGCAAACGCAGATTTTTGCTTGCCTTGCAAAGAGTTTACACTGCTGCACGCCGCGCGAAAAATTGCTTGCATTAAACGGGTGGTTAATTTTAACAGTGCGCGCCAGGCCTAACAAAAATAACACTGTTATTGGTAAGTATTATTTTCACTTGTAACCTTCTATTTTTTTGCTCCCCGCGTCTTGCAAAATCCGTCATGACTGATTCTTTTATTATGCATATTTAACCTTTTCCTCGATAAGCCACATTCTCCCAATTCCTCCACATCTTCTCTTCATGGTTAGCCGGTTTCCTACTATTGACGGCTCCACCCACGACCAAATCCCCTGCTAAGTCTTGGCTTGGCAGCTCACCATCATGCGCTATAAATCAGCATTATTATATATTATAGCTCTGTAGCATTGGTGGGTTATTATAAGTTACAACATACAACACAAGCTACAATGATTCAGCTTTTGGTCCTGTCTAATCGAAACGTGCTATTAAAATATTAAAACTTTCGAACTGAACGTCATCTCACTGAGCTAGTTTATAAATGTTGTTGAGTAACCATGACCACGACCCGCCATTTCCACATCTTAGATATTTTAAAATCATTAATGCAGCCACTCGGTGCTGTTAGAATACAAGCCTTACTATTATTACACTCGTATGAGATTACAGCCTTATGAAATCAACCTAACCATACTTTTTTTTTCACCAGATTCACGTACAGAGAAACCTAAAGAAAAGACTTTTACACACGCATCTACAGAATTGTTTTCAGATCTATACAAAAGGATTTTTGAGAATTTTACCATTGCAATCAAGTTTATACGGAACTATTCAGCTCTATTTGTGAAATTTAAATTGATGTCCCTCTAAATACCAGCACTGGATAAAGTACCCATAGGGATCCTGAGGGACGCAAGGTGGCCGTTATCCCCCCCCCCCCCCAACGCAACGTAAAACTCAAACTCAGTAAATGCAAACTGCATCTTTACAAACTGGTAAATCTGGGCAAATACATGATTATTAGTGTTGCACGCAGAAATACCTTTATGTCTTTGTACAGTAAATTAAGTACTCTTTTTTTTCTTCAAGGTCTTTGAATTTTTCTGGGCAAATACATGATCATTAGTGTTGCACGCAGAAATACCTTTATGTCTTTGTACAGTAAATTAAGTACTCTTTTTTTTCTTCAAGGTCTTTGAATTTTTTCCCCACTTTCTTTTTCTTAGCTGTTAAATCAAAGTGCCTTTCAGGGAGCTGCGTTCTTGCCGTCCCATTTTTTCGATCAGTAAAACGGGTGTCTTAGCTTGTACACTGTAACCAGTCACTTAAAAACTAACGGTCCAGAAATAATGTTCAGCGGTTCGGTTCACTGAGCGTGTTCAGTTTCAACCGATTGCTTGTTCGAGACATTTTACAGCTTTTCTCAATTAGGACTGTTGTACTTCCACCTCCTTTATCCCACCCCACTGCTCTTTAGCCAACGTCGTCATCATTGTAATAAAGGAAGTAACGCCTCCAGTGTAATTATGAACGGCTTTTTAACCGTTCAGAGTTAAATTCTACAAAATATCATATTACGCATACAAAGACTTGATGTACTTGAGGTGATTTTAAACAAATCTTTAAGTATTTATATTTTTAACACTGTCGTTGATTTTGAGCCATAACTGCTTTGAATAGAAGAACTTGATCCGACACTGAGAGCCGGATAAAAAAGACGCATTTTCTTCCAGCAGAATTAAAAAGAGTGGAAGGAAATTCCGGTCTGCGCCTCAGTTTACATATTAGTGACAGAAACTCAACTTCAAAAGTCACATTAAATTCCCCTAGTCAGCCGCCCAACTAGTGAGTTTAAAGAATGTGCTCTCTCATTGGGACATTCTGCATCATTGCAGATTCTAGGACTCGATGTTTACAAACGGCAAAATAACCACCGATGTTGTGGTGATGTATTATGATCTCACAATGCAGTGAAATCTGGCAAATGGCATAATCACTTCCGGCTGAAATTACGCTAGAGTTACAGACTCGAAATATCTTTACTTTGCCAGAAAGGATAAGGTGTACCTGATGTGAAGATCGATCAAATGTCATTACTGGCCTGGCCATTTACGCCAGAATGAAATAATTGTAACCCCATAAAATTCTACACGCCAGCTGACTTCAAAAAACCTTCTGACAGGTCCGATCCCACGTGTCAAATCCCCCGGGCCCTGGGGTCTTAAATTAGTTTGGGTGTAAACAGCTCTTTTATCACTCCAATTTTTCATGCATCAGAACGGCTGGTGACGTGTCCTGGATCCACTTTCACGTCATTAATCCTGGAAAATGTTATGTACGAGCTAACCTTGAACTGAACGTTGTAAACTGAATGGAGCCTTTCTAACAAGAATCCTAAGATATACATTGTGTTTGGTGTTTTTTTTTTCTAGCGATCCTTGCTATAGTGCCTTATGATCTGAGCAAAATGTTGGTTAAGATCATTTAGAAACCGTAGTAAGAATAGCGATGAGATAGCAAATTGGCCCCTTAAAATGACAAGGTTCTATCTCCACTTTTTGGCTGAACTGAGTTACACACTTACACACTATTTCTACAGGCCTTCTCCATTAAGCGTCAAAGTATCAAGTGCATTCGCAAGTACTACTAAAAAGAAAAAAAAGTGGGGTCTCTAAAAGCCACGAGCACTTGAAACTTCAATGGTTAATTTCTCAAAAATTAACGGAAGGGAGTCAGAACTTTGACATTTGAAGGACATGAAATATTTACATATTAAAGGTATAATTTTGGGTCTCTTGACATTCATGGAGAAAATAGTTTAGGATGAACTTGAAAAACGGCAATACGGAGAGGGGGGGGGGGAACAACAGCTAGTTGTCAATAAACAATCTTTGCTGTGTCACCTTAACCCTCTTACTGCCACAGGGCCGACATATTGGCCCATCATATGTAGCAGAAGACTGTCGCAAGGGCGATATATCAGCCCTACCGCTTCACGCTAAAACTGCCGCGAGGCCAATACAGTGTAATATAGGACGACAATGTTCGGCATATTTTGCACTCTTAATTTTACTATTTTCTGACATCCATTATTCTGGTAGTCTGAGGTAAGGAAGGGCACTTTGGGCTCGGCAGCAAAAGGGTTAACATGACATTTGTTGTCAAAAAGGGCACTTTTCGTAATTGTTTTTAATTTTTCGTATCCTGTTTACGGCAGTTTGCTTGGATGTTAGCATAAACATTCCAGCTGTTAAGTGTCAATACGGGGTAAAGTAGCTGATTATTCTAGTAATGAGGTCTGGCAGACCCATGCAACAAACAAGCATTTTAAGATTCGTGTGGGCGTAATTCTAAATCAGATGTGCAGGTAGGTTCATTCGACATGCCAAACAGCAGTGAAGAATCAGTCGGAGAGAGAGAGAGAGAGAGAGAGAGAGAGAGAGAGAGAGAGAGAGAGAGAGAGAGAGAGAGAGAGAGAGAGAGAGAGACAGAGAGAGAGAGAGACAGAGAGAGAGAGAGAGAGACAGAGAAAACGACAGGCAGACACAGAGAGAGAGAGAGAGGGGGGGGAACAGATAGTCAGAGAGAGGGAGAGAGCGGAAGACAGACAGACAAACAGAGAGAGAGAAAGAGAGAGAGAGAGAGAGAGAAAGAGAGAGAGAGAGAGAGAGAGAGAGAGAGAGAGAAAGAGAGACTAATGAAAGATGGTGAAGAGGAAGGAGAAAGAGAAAGGCTAGTTTAAAAACATTCAACTAGTATTGAAGACAGAAAAATCCAATGCAAGATGTGTCATGCGCATTCCTACAGCGAGTTCATACATTTTATTTCACAACATATTTATGTGTCACAACCCATATGGTTTCACAACCAACTTTGTTGTCTCTGTCGATTTTCAAACAAAGAAGGCGCAGAACATTTCGAATGTCTATTATGTCTCTAGAAACCTTAGATGTGGAACAAAATTTTGTGGCATATAAGGAGATTTTCGAGCATCCTATTTTCTGCTTAAAGTATTATACTTGGTTCATTTCTTCTTGTCTTGAAAGAAAAGTACAAAACGGTAGTCTGCAAAAAAACTAGGGCTGGGGGTATATGGTATGATATTATCATGCCCTAACTGCCAAATAAACTTTACTTTTCAAAGTTACTTTTGTCAGTTGCATGTTCATTTCCAGAACTAACAAGCTATAACAGGCCCAGGCCTGCCTTAACATCATTTTGGGCGCCTGTGCAAAGCAATAGGATTTCCTTTCCAGTTTCGGACACCAATGTAAATTTGCATGCATGGGGCCAATGAATAGGCCAGTGTACATATAATTTTTAACCATTAGGATAGAGACAAGAAATGGTTTTAAAATGCCGGTACTGCAGAGTTTACTTGCTTCAAGTCGAATTACGAGTGTCTGTCTGTGCAGGCAGGGCCTCACTAAAGTACTGTGTCGTGAATCTCTCTTGATGCCTAACATCCTGGGATAATGATTCATTTTGGAGCTAGAAATGTTGCAAGCTTAGGAATATGGAACTTGTCGCAGGCAAATACCATAAAACATAATCAAACAAAATAAAGAGAAAGATATTTGTTGAGTAATTAAGGAAAACCAAAGGCATGGGCATGCATTTTGTTTTTTCCACCACCTCCAGATATGATTCAAGCTGATAGTGGTAACATGTTGCTATATAAAATTAAAACTTGTGATGGCAGATTATTATACAAGAAGCTGAGGATGAAGCGATGATTTAAGATTGCATCAATTGAAAAATTAAGCCTTGCTGAAATATTAAAAAAAACAACAAAAAACACCTCACCTTTGACCTTGCAACTTGGAGTACGTATTAAACAAGTCGTCAGGGGATATCATCACGATGGACGTTTGAGATTCATCTATGGTTACCGTCTTCCGCTTGCGCTGCCCACTTCCGCTTCCGCCAGAAGGGGGCGTGACGGCGGTGGACGAAATGTCGGATTCCGGAGTCTTCAGGACAGAACTGGACGCCGCCCCTGAGAAACCCGAATCCGGCGTGTTAAGCTGTGATGTGAGACTGTACTGGGAAGATGTTCCACCCTCCAGGTCTGAAGTATCAAAGCGCAGCGCTGCCATGGGCGGATTGGCGTCCCGTCTTCCGAAGCCTGTAGGAGGAGGTTTGGTCCTCCTATGGTTAAAGACGGGCGAATCCAGAAAACTGCCGCCGGAGCCGGGCGGTAGAACCTGGGCCGCCATCTTGGCTAGCTCCGTGTCACGTTTCAGCGTTGTTGATCACTTGTTGCCTTGACGACAAAGTTCAAAATTGTTTTCTCCTTTTTTTTTTTCTTTAACCCTTCAAATTTGTAAATCCACGATGTAGGGCGTAAATAAAATACAAATACTCCAAAGACAGTTTGTTCAGGCGGTTTCACGTAAAAGGGTTAATCCATGCTTCAGGAATTGTTCTCACGTTTCATTGTAACAAATTTTACTATCTTAATAGAAAAGACAACATCACAAAATAGAACAGTTTGTTGCTACAAGTGCGGTCAGAAATTGTAGTCCTCGTACAGATGCATTTTCTACTAAACCTGACTGACTCAGGAATGCACGAAATAAGGAATTTAAGTCTCTATGCCCCATATATAATCAGTGATGCACAGAAATTTAACACTCGGTTGCAGTTCCCTCTAGAACTCAAGGCGAAAAATGTTATTTTTAGTAATTTCTACAGTATGCACGAAATCAACCAAATGACCACCAAAAGGCCTTAACCCGTTCAATACGGAAATAGCACTACAGTAAACTCTTTACTGCTCCACCACTTTCAGGTTTTTCTTCCATTTCTAGTTTTTAAAGGCAAATTAGTGGAGTGATTTAGATTCATATTTACCATTCAAAGCAACTGAAATAAGTGCATCTCAATATAAACTAGATTCACATCTAGCTTTCACACCGTCAGCAGTTAAAGGGTTAATTATGTCCCTAAGAACACATCCTCACAAAATCAGAATTTTCCCACAAGCAGAAAAGGGCGGAGGTGGGGGGGGGGCAGGGCCTTTAGAATTAGGGAACTTTGACAGTTAGGAGAAAAGCTAACTCTAGACAGCATTTTAAGCCGATCTGTCACCTGTAAATCTTTATTTAGGTCAAATTTCATTTCGCAAAGGCGTAGGAACTGTCGCACAAAGTAAGCCGATCGTGCATATAAGAAGCTCTAATTTCTAATGGTTTCTAAATTGCACTGAAAACTTCGACGCTGCGGATATCCATGAAAGAATTATTTTCTGACGTGGACCCGCAGGGCATCTTGTCGTTTTTGAAGGAGGTCAAAGTCTACAAGTTGATTTAACAGATTTTTATCATGTTTACGGGGTTCATTTGGACATACTTTACGGAACGTCAGATTTTCCCGCTAGATTTCAGACTTCACTTTTATTTGATCATATTAAAATTTACAGGAATCTGAGTGCTGAAGGCTAGCCCAAAGTAAAATAACGAAAAAAAACTGTGAAAAGCACAAAGTGGCCGTTATCGTGCCGACGTGCTGTTAAACCCAAAGTCAAAACTCAAACTCGACACTAAATAGTGAGTTTGTACTCTTTTCCTTTGAGAATAAGTGATGCACCCATCATTTCACAGAATAAAAGGATCGACAGATTGCTGAGGTTGAGGATGGCCTCAAGTACAAACAATAAACAAAATTTAAAATAAAGACAAAGGAGTCCACAGCAGATATCGACTGACTACGCATGAACAGTTGAGAGACAGAAAGAGACAGAGTGCGTAGCTATTGGTACTGAACTGCACCAAAGTCAAAACCTCTTGGCAACGTCAGATGTATGTTATCCAATATCTTGCATAAACAACCTCTCTGGCGTTGGTTGATTAAAATCGGACCTTTACAAACAACAACCAAAAAAACACAACATAAAAACATACAGAAAAGTGCAAATGTGATCATTTTCACCAAAGTCTTCATTTCCTGCACTTTTAGCAGGAAGGAGAAAAGCCAATATTGATAATGCTGTTTTCTCTAAGCCTATTTCCCAAATAAGCTTACAGGAATGCGCAAACTTATTTATATTTATTTATTTCTCGGGGGGGGGGGGGGTGTCCATTTGTTAAAAATCTCCTTTCAAAGAACATTTTTTTGTTTTTACTCTCGAGAGATTACGCTGAAAAAAACCCCAACAAAACAACTTAACAAAGAAACCCCAGTTACTCTTCGAATGTTTATAAAATAAGACTAAAAGTGAAACCGATAATGTCATCCCTCACTTCTAAAAGCCGGACTGACTGTGGCATTTGAAAACACAGTTCAGGCATCCTTTCATTGCTAACCGCTTACAGGACTGCCTTGGGAAATTTCATTCGGATTCAGTGGCTAAAAATGTGTTTTTTTACTCCCGCCAGGATTATCTGCCCGCACTGTTACGAAAAGCTCTTTGATATAAGCCTACTGTCGGGTTCTGTATAATGTAAGAGCACGTTTTTCCCCTAGCGTCCGTCCTTGTGAATGTGGGTATATTTGTTAAGCATCAAACTATTAAGGGAAATATAAGATTAAAATGCGTTGTTCTTGCTCAGACAAGTAAATCTACGGGGGATCTGTACTATATATATATTTGTGGACTTGAGATTTTTCGTTGCAAAAGGCTTCTGAACTACTCAACACTCAAGACTTCAAATTTTATATGGTGCATCAGAATGGATGTAGGGCCTAGGGGTGCACAGTTTTTAATAGAAGTCTCAAATCAGTGTAGTTTTTTTTTTATTGGAAATGTATTGTTTCCCCAATTTTAGATCTATTTCGAGTCATGGTTCGCCATTTTAAGGTTTCGTTATCACTTCCTGCGATGTGTTCACTATCAAACCATAGAGATATTATTACACTAGAGTGCGCACGGTGTCACACGACGTGGAACTATTAGAGTCTCGTGGCGGCCATTTTGACTTGGGGTGGCGATGTCGGAAGTCAGAGGGTTATTTTTTCTGTATGCAAGATGGTTCAGAATTCCATAAATCATTTCTATCCTTCTGTCTTTCCCATCTAAGGCTGAGCAAACCCAGTTTACGATAACAACGTCTTTCAATCTCTCCCACGCACGCCATCTGTGATTTGTACATCCATTTGTCTTAATTATAATTACACATTTGCGAAGAAACACAGGAAAGACTCGGGGCGGGGTGGGGGGGGGGGGGGGAGAGGAAAGGCAGAAGAGATTCAAAGACCTGGGTCTTTTATGAACAAGTGCCGAAGCGGCCCCGAGTTGACTACACAGTGATGGCTCAGTTTCAAGGAGAGAGATAGGATGCTAAACGCTCTGGGCTAAATAATGTCTGGATTTACGTGTCATCGTAGTGCATCATGCTCCTCCCACCCCCCATCACCCTTGTGTTTTGGATTGTCTCAGTTAAAACAGACAGACATGATGGGACTGGGTGGCAAGGTTATGTCCATAGGCCTAATTCCTCTTTGATATGAATAAAACGTACGTCCAAACAACTTGATCATTTAGTGCATTGGATTGACAATAGGGAAGGGCTTATATTTATCAATATGAGTATATCGTGGGGTATTGCCATATTGTTGTTTGCGGCACTGAGCTGATTTTTTAGCCTTTGTCATGAAAGTGGTTCTCTCACTCCTCTTTTCATTATAAGTGTCGTTCCAATCTTTAACTTTCGATTTTGAAAGGTCTGGAACAAACCCCAGATGTTACACAACTCTTCGAATTTTCAATCCTCCTTTTCCTGAAAAGGCAAAGATGCACATAATACAACAATATGGAAAATGCCAGTCGATATTATTTATCAAACAATAACAACAATTTTTTATTGTGACTTATTTTTTTGCTTTTTTTTTTTTTTTTTGCTTTCCGTGGAAGGAATCTGAGAGATTGGCTAAATGGATTGCCAGAATAAGTAGACAAACTGAGAATGGGAAGCCTTGGTATCCAACCAAGAATGTCTAAGTGTGTAGTGCTCACTTCCTAAGCTCTGACAATTACGCAGGGCTCGATAAAAAGACACTAAGACCAAAGGTAATTCCATCTGTTTTCGAAAATTATCCTTCCCTCAAGCAGAAACTGCCAACTCCAAGAAGACCATCTCCCAAAAAGAGGAAAAGTCCTGAGAGCTGAACACCCCCCCCCCCCCCCGGCCAAGGCATGTATGAATGATCTAGATCACTCATATGCCCACCACTCAATCGAAGATCATCTTGAGAGGTCAAAGACAGAGATTAATTTATGCAAAGAAAAGAAAGCTGTGCAAAGGCCGCTGAATTAAGAAATAGCAAGAAAAAGCTGGTGCGGAGAGAGAAGAAAATTGAAAGTTTTCATGTCTATTCTCTTCTTTCTTTCTTTCTTTATATGATCCAGTTATACCTCTAAAATATATATATTTTTTGTTTCTGTACGAAGG
Source organism: Onchidella celtica (assembly GCA_963931925.1). Taxonomy (NCBI): domain Eukaryota; kingdom Metazoa; phylum Mollusca; class Gastropoda; order Systellommatophora; family Onchidiidae; genus Onchidella; species Onchidella celtica. The sequence goes on from OZ007571.1 coordinate 50,973,926, forward strand.
TGAACATTTTTCCTTGTTATATACTACTAACATGCCCTTCTCATGATTTTCTTTTCAAGGCTATGCATGTTGTAATTTTCATGACTCTTACTAGTTTTACCAGTTATGAACTTGTTATTTTGAAGAACGTTGTTTGGGGGACCTAGTCTGATTACAAAACCAAACAGAAAATATTGCGGTGTTCACTGTTCAGCTTTAGCTTTCTATGTAAAAAAAAACTGTCTCCGCAACAACAGCCTGTGTTGCATCGTATTTGTAGTATATCTGTTATGACTTTGACATAATTATAGGCGGGGATGGGATTACTATTCCTTGAGACGTCGAACAGCCAGCGCCTGCTCGCTAGCGAATCCTTCCCAAGTCAACATGGCGCGCATGTAGGCCAATTGGGGCCACTGCGACGCGTTGCACTTGTGCATGCGTGCGGACTCTAGTTTATTATAGTATCTCTATGCTATCAAACACACTAACCCGTGCGCAAATCATGCTATTGTACGGGACGCGCAGGGTGTGAACTCACAAAGGCAGAGCGGTAAGACTTAATTAAAAACAAACGAACAAAAATAAAATAAACAAAAATAGGAACAGACAAGATGAAGCAGGTCCATAATAACCACCCATAATTGAAACTAATATTCAAACCAATTTATCCCAGGGAGGGCCGGGGACCTCAGCTAGTCGCAGATAACAACAAAAACAATGATGTTAAACAGTTGTTGGCTTTGATCTAGATTTTAACTGTTAAAGACCTCGAATTAACCAAATACAACAGCTGCCAGCTTTGGGAATTCATTTACTTAGAACTTCTGGGCTTTAGTTCGCCCCTTTATCTTTAATACAGATCAAACGATTTACATTTTATCTGATTATCAGTTGATTATTGACAGAAACGAAGGGGCGTGCTTTAAATTATGTCGTAATTGTAGCGGGGAAGTGAGGAAAGGTACAGAGATGTAACATGTGAACTCGAACCAAAATTGTCACAAGGGATTGTACTCTCCCTAACCGTCTAATCAGACAAATTTATTGAATTTTATGATATCCCCGTCCCCGCTTTTTGACTTTTTCAGAAGTCTTTGACGGTCGCAACCGTTGTGTAAAATTTTACACTTCTGTGTTGTTTTTTTTCCCAAAAAGGGCCTTAATTTCTTTCTTTTCAGATGATGGTTATTGGTTTGCATAAAACAACAACAGACAAAAGGACCGAAATGTAATTTGGAGATGGAAGGAAATGCAGATTTTGTTGCCCATTTCTTCGAGCAGAACAACAATAAACTTAAATTAAATCCGACACGATATACTATCTTTTACTATCTTTGAATGAGAAGCAAATCCCAAAGGTAGTTTTTGTTCGGGGGGGGGGGGGGTGGGGGGTGGGGGGGGGGGTGGTGGAGATAGGAAAAATTCTTACTATATTAATTTGTATAATTGTTTCTACATTGTTTTGTTTTAGTTATTGGATAAAACAAAAACAAAAAACTATATTAGGTTCCATTTTGCCTCGATTCTAATAGCTTCCAGGGCTAAGTACACTCTACGACCTCGCCCCCCCCCCCCTTATTTCCACAAAGATTTCGTCAGAGGAAATGATTTTCCAATCCCTGACGTGAGAAATCGGAGGGGGGTGGGTGGGTTGAGGGGAGTATTGTTTACCTGGGTTTGAAATGACGTTTTCATTCTAAGGATGTGGAAGAAACGGGGTAAGATTGAAAAACTAAATAAAACAGATCGAAGGTGTGTCAGGCCAATCATTTATCATGCCTAGGCTAATCAAACTGACACGGCAGCTTACCGAACTGTAAACATAGAGGGGGGGGGGGAGATGGAGAGAGAGAGAGCCACAGAGAGAGAGAGAGAGAGAGAGAGAGAGAGAGAGAGAGAGAGAGAAACAGAGAGAGATGAAGAGAAAATAAAGAGACAGAGACAAAAAGAGCGACATAAAGAGAAAGACGGAGAGAAAAGGAGAGAGATAAAGACAGAGATCAAGAGAGCTTGAGAGGGAGAGAAAGATAAAGAGAAAGAGATATAGATAGATAGATAGATAGATAGATAGATAGATAGATAGATAGATAGATAGATAGATAGATAGATAGATAGATAGATAGAGAGACACACACACACATACGCAGAGGCAGAGAGAGAGAGAGGCAGAGAGAGAGAGAGAAAGAGAGAGAGAGAGAGAGAGAGAAAGAGAGAAAGGGATGCAGGAACGACATATCCACAATGCTGTCAGCTTTGGGTTAAGCAAGAGTTAAAACTAAACCACACTATTTCGCGATACTTCCGACATTATGCATCCTTCTTTTCAATTTAAATTTTTGCGATGACCAAAGCAACCATAGTCGTACAAAAAAAGAGAGGAAAACAAAGCACTTAGGGATTTATATCAATCTATGAATTGATGTTGAAAAGTGGGTTTGCCTAGATTGATATTTATGAACGGCCTTTTTCTGTGGCACGACTGAGTACTGTAATCATGTATCCCCCCCCCCTCCCCCCCCCCCAGCCCTCTCTGGAACTGTCGTTTCTGTTTAACACTAAGTACAGAAAAAGAATGTAAGAGAGACATTGAAGCCCTGTTTTCATGTTCACGGAAACGGAAACCGCTACGTCATAAAACCTTGAAGCAGTGAAATAGAAAGAAGGTTTTTTTTTTTTTGCGTAGGGAAACACCGTTTCTGTACACATGGAAACACTCTTTCTTTCTATTACTTGTTGGATTTCTGATGTTTCTGTTGCCGTTTCTGCTGCCATTTCCGTTTTCGTACACGTGAAAACACAGCTTAAGAAGTTCCATGCACTTTTTTCCTGCTGTTTTTTTAAATTAATGTTCCGCGTAATGTGCTTTTCTCAGTCAGATTTTGTTTACATTTGTAGATCTCTAGCACAAGTACGTCTCACTGGAAATCACGTAAGGTCACCTTAGACTGGTGACACACTGAAATTCGGCCAAATCGATCTTACATACGTGTGTCTGAGAGCGCTCTAGCCGATTTTTGATCGGTGGAGGAGTTGGATGGGAGGTGACGTCATTCAGTAAGGTTCACACTTGTCGAGCTCGGCTAGTGCGCACCTATGCTTAGAGACTTCCCTGGGTAACGTTCAATACTTTTTACACAAAGATAAACGAACAACTCGCTTCTATTTTTTTCGTCTTGCTAAATGACCAGGAACGATTATTCCCTTTGCGACCGGTTGTAATGATGGGCAGTAGAGTTCGCTACCGGTGTCGCGTGAACTCATTCTCAAGGAGAAAATTACCCGTGGGAATTTTGGTTACGCCTCGAGCGAGTAATTGGTGGTCGTTAAGTGATGTGGCTTGATGTTATAAAGTCGTTGAGCCGACTGGTTTGATCGAATGGTGTCTGAAGGTGGCGCTAAAGTGAAGGGTCTTAAGTGTAAGGTTGTGTGTCGAGGAAATGTGAAACTGGGATGGGGTGGGGTGCAGAAATGGTAAACATCTTAAGAACTGGCTAACCTTAAGATGCATAGATCGATAGATAAATGGACAGACAGAAAGACAGAAAGTTCGATAGATCGACTGACAGACAGACAGACTGACGGAGAGACAGACAGATAGATAGACAGACAGATAGACAGACAGATAGACAGACAGACAGACAGACAGACAGACAGACAGACAGACAGACAGACAGACAGACAGACAGACAGATAGATAGATAGATAGATAGATAACAGGTGTAAGAAAAATCCCTCCCTATGCGATTGAAGTGAAGTCACACACACATACACAACCAGCCGGCATTACTAAACATGACAGACTATCTTTCACCTACTCCAACTCGTGAAGTAACAAGAACTCTTTTTCTAGGAAACAAAATATTAGCCTAAGCAATTAAGTGAGTATGTTCAATGCAGTGTTGAAGAAAAAGCTGTTGGTTGATGTTTTTTCCCCTCTCTTGAACATGTGTCCAATCTCAAACATTGTCGCCTGGGCCAGGAAGAATGGGGCAAGGGTTGAAGAGATTTTCGGGAGGGTGGAGGACAAAGTCAACCCTGTGTTCCTCTGTCATTCCGCAAAGCAACAGCAACAACAACAACAGCAACAATAAAGAGCAACCAAGTACACACATACATGTACATCCAAATCCCATCTCTCTCAACATTCCCCCCTCTGCCATACAACAAAACAACAAAACAACAACGACAACAACAACAACACACCATACTCATTATACACACATCCAAACCACGTCTCTCTTTCAATTTCCCTCTGCCTTCCTACAAAGCAACAGCAACAATAGATAGCAACCAAGTACACACATACATTCAAATCTCATCTCTCTCAACATTCCCCCCTCTGCCATACAACAAAACAACAACGACAACAACAACAACACACCATACTCATGACACACATATCCATATCACGCCTCTCTTTCCATTCCCCTCTGCCTTCTTACAATGCCACAGCGACAACAACAACAATAAACAAACAATATCCAACCCACACACACCGGCATACACATACACACACAAATTAAGTTTACGGTTGATTAATCGGTCGGCAGATCGACCAGGTATTACTATGTTCCTTGAACTCTTGGGATCCGCTAATGAGTTCATTGATCCGTCACGCGTCACATCACAAAGCTGATGCAGTGCAGGTATAAACACAACACTCAACAACTCTATAGAGTCACGGCTAGCACCAACAATCCCGGCAGGCAGCGTGATTTTTTTTCGTACTCACTTTACCAAATTCAGGAGCGTGGCAGCAACAGCTCCAACATTATTACAGGGATTTTCGGTGACGTTCAGAGTCATTTTAGGGTTAGGGTTAGAGTTAGGGTGCACAGTCCAGAGATTGCAGCACCCATAGCAGTGTTCGGTAGAACGAGAAATCCCTTAGCCGATGACCTGTGTTTTGGGGGTGTACGAAAAAAAATCCCGCATCCCGGCAGCGTAATGTATCATATGGTGTCAAACGTTTTTTGTTTTGTCTCTTTCTTAAAAAAAAATATATTTTAAGGCCCTGCAATCACAAAAACAAGTACATGTATGTGACGAATACGAGAGATGTGGCAAAATCGGGCCTAAGGTGAAACTTTTATACCTCATTAAAAAATCAAAATAAAATATTTCTAAGAGGATTTCAAGCAACATATTTTAACAGAATGCAGAAAAAAGGCTGATCTTTTTATCTCATAAGCAAATATCTCAATTTCCATAGAAAAATTGTTCCTACTTTGGAGGGGGTTTTTCTTGGGCATTTAGATCTTTCGCCTTAAGCCTCATTTCACCAGACCCACTCACAAATTATAATGTTGGCGCTTGACAGAGCTCAGATCTCATTACTTCCGGCTCAAGGAGATGAAGGGACTTGGGACGGATAAAAAATAATACCAAAATTTAAAAAAGGAGGGGGGGGGGGGGAGAGAATTGTGTCGAAAGACTCAGAGAGAACAAGGCCCTGGAAATCAAGTGAAGTGGGGGAGGGGGGGGGGCCCTGTTGGACTGAGTGGAGATTCAAGGATTGGGAGAGCTGGGGAGGTAAGCAGTTCATGGTTTTTATTTGGTTTTAAATCAAAGGAAAAGAAATGCATTTATGCTGTAGTTTTTCTGCATCGTACTAATAATTTAGTTTGAAACGCATGAGAAGCAACAAAAGTTATAGTTAAATATTGATCATAGGTAATGTACATACAATTGGCAAAAATGTAGAAATAAAAACAGAATTATATCTAGCAAACTCCAGTGGATGTAAAAAAAAATAATTGAAAATTCCGATTTGATACATGGTAGGGTTTGTTGTTTTCATGCTATTATTACTAGTATTATTATTATTATTATTATTATTACTTGGCCCGATCACTGTGAAATTAAGATATTATATATGAATAATCCCAACGCCCCATTCTGAAGTCCCACACCCCACCAAAATATAGCCACACCCCCATCGTGTGTACCACCTTGAGAAACATTGAATGTGGAAGAAATACCTGGCTATGTAACGGGGAAGTGCAATGCAAAAAATGGCTTTGCTATGTCTAACCCAATCTCTCACCATCAAACATTTCAAGTCAGGAGGCCAGATGGAAGCCCTACTTGCCATTGTCACAGTGCAGTGATATATGGCATCCGATCTGAGACGTTTGTTTTTTTTCTTCTCTCTGCCGAAGACATCGCTTGTTTCTGTCAGCTAGGCCATTGGTGGGCGTGGGTGGAATGAATGTGTTTTGTCTGTCTGTTTGTCAGTTTGTTTTATTTCTTAACACCAAACTGATAATTAAGGCTGGGTTTGGATAATTGTGATGAAGACGACTTTCTGTGGCTCGTGCGTCGATCATAATTTCCTACATCAATAGTCATTTTTTTCTAATGTAATTATAATATTTGCAAGTAAGGGTCTTAGAGTTAGTTTTTTTTATTTTCTAGACTAGACATTTTCTTCTCTTCCCTTTCTGTCTACTAACCTTGTCGAACTATGCATCCTTACTCTTACGTGTTGAGTATTCTTGTATTTTTAACACTTCTACACTGGAACAAAACGTGAATTAAGCTTTCACGTGGTTCACGAGGTTACCACTCCATAGAATTAGTTAATGTTTGATGTTCAACAGTTATAATATACGAAGTTTCAGTAGGTCCAGCGGTAAAAATGAGTGGGAATAAAAGATAAAAAAGGGGGGGGGGGAGGAGGGTGGAGAGAATGAGAAAGTGGGGGGAAAAATAAAGAGGATGATTTATGAATGAGGACACTGACCGTTAGAGCTAGCGTCAGGTTCCGGTATGCTTACAGAGCCTCCCCCCTCAGCCCCACCCTCCTTTTCCCCCACAATCGCATAATCAGTGATGGTCACGAAAAGGGGCTTAATTTGTAAACCGCAGATCACATTACAGATAGGCTAGGTAGCAGGGCACTGTCATGAAAGCTTGCCAACAACGTCAACAACAACAACAATAACAATTGGAGCAGTTCCATGACTGTTTCAATCACAACTTTGTAACAACCCTCAGGCCAGTGACACACCGAGTCAAGTCTGGTTTGTATCTTCTTTGACAAGTTGCCCAAGGTTCTCTCTTTCAATACAGCTGACTCAAAACAGTGTTGATGCTCCCCGAACTAGTGAGACTAGACTAGAGACTTGTTTCAGCCTCGCTACTGTGTCAGATCCTGTTTAGCTATCACTGTTCACATCTCACACTAAACTCGAGACGAAACAGTTGTGGCTCAGTGGCCAAGGTCTCTCTTTCCGTCAGCTGACTTTATAATTATGGTTTTGACGCTCCAAACCTAGTAAGACAAACTGGTTTCAAGTCTCGAAAGCGCGCGAGACTGCATTTGATTCCATAGTTCACATCTCACCCCAAAACCAAGACAAAATGGACTTGAACTTTATTCGCCACCGGGATCACCATGAGGGTAAGCCAGACCAAGGTTGGCGTAGGCCCCAGACTGGTGGCTCGCCATCTAATTATTATGCATCACACTAAAACACTACTCACTGCCCACACACATTGGTGGTGTACGGTGAGCCGCGTTTTAGTGTGATGCATAATAATTAGGCGGCGCCCCATCAGTTTGGCGCAAGGCGCTCTTACAAACAGGCCGGTCACTCGGAATCTAGGTCAAATCATTGAGGGCTGGCACAGATGGTGCATAACATTATTGCAGCACGCTTCGCTGACGGTGCCATTTTGCCCGGGAGATTCCCATTATAGTTATCGATATAATAGATTTTTTTTCTTTTGTGTATCAACACAAATACAGAGTACTTTGGTGTATGAGAAGAACAGGGGAAAAATCAGCTATATTAATGATGTCTCTAAATCAATAAATTTTAAATCACAGACGCTTGAAACAGCCGATAAGAATATCTCGATACCGATGTCGAGTACTAGATAATGAAGTACAAAGCAGTTAATGTGTAAACAGTACCATGTGCGGATGCTGATGCTGTTGTTTGCTTATTAATCCAGTTGATACGCATTTTCTACCCTCATCTATAAAGTTTTCATTTGCCTGTGCCAGCTTATTCTCAGGATTCACCAGTTTTCACATTTGAGATAGTGGTTCTTTCCTTATGAAAGGTAAAGTTTTCGTGTTAAGAGCCGTTTTCTCTGGGACCTGAGTAAGTCCTCTGAGTCTGATAAAGTGATAGTAGGAGTGACTGACCAGCATGTTGTAGCATTAAATGAGCATCACATGTGTAGCACGATTGTAATGAGAGCAGCAACGTTAAGGATTGTGAAATTTACTATTAACTAGGAAACGTTGACCTAAACAGTGGTATCTTGTGAGTAGATTTCTGATTGATGAGACGGTGAACATTCATCTTTCAACATGGGAAGAAAATGTTCAGTTTATGGCTGTAAGACAGGATATGATAGCCAGAAAAAGAGTGGAAATACTCAGCTTGCGGTTTACGGATTCCCAAAGGATCCTGAGGAGCGGCAGAAATGGGTGTCGTGTTTGCCCAATAAATTATCGGTTGACGATATCACTGACAACATGGGTGTTTGTGCTCTTCATTGGCCTGCAGATGTGACTTTAATTCGAGTCCGGGGAAGGTACCATACACCATCAGTTTCACCTTCAGTGTTCCAGAATGTGCCAAAGTCCTGTCTGCCTACATCATCTGGCACACCTCGCACCACATCAAAATCAACAAGTTCTGCAAGGGCCCTCGACATTGATGAAATGTCACAGTTTAAAAATAGGGATAGTTTTAAGCAGTCTACATTCGCTTCAGTCCTGATCCCAAATCTTTCTAACTTTGGGTTTTTAGCCTGTGATAAAGAAAACAACCGATATGTTTTGATAAGTTTCACAAGAGATGGACCTGTCCCTACATTTTCCATATACTTCAGCCAGATGGTGAAGGAGGATGGCAACATCAGAGGGCTACAATTTGAAGCCTATCAGAAGCTGGCTGCTGTGAGACACCCACTGTTTCCTAAAGGAATAGTGAACTGCTGGAGTCAGTTTGACGAAGTGATTCGTTTTGTCACCATGTCCAACTCAGACCAGGAAAGCAGGAAATGGCAGCTTGTGCTTCGACAGCTGCAACTTTTGAATGCACCCAAGAACTCACGCCTTTATTCACTTCATGATAATTATATGCAATGCATTTTCCTGGTATGCACACTCGCGGGCGCTTTATTCCCAGCTGAGAGATTTTCTGCAGATCCCATCAGCCTCAACTCTACGGAAGATCACCCGGATAGCAAAGAATGTTGAGGATGAAACACTTTTCAGTTCCTTCTTCAACAGCCAGGAACAACGGAGTAAAAGCTGCATCATCATCGTTGATGAAATTTATGTAAAGGCATCCTTGACTTACCGTGGAGGAACACTGTTTGGGTATGCTGAAGACCAGCCAGGCAAGGTGGCCACTACACTCCTATGTATCATGGTAAAGTGTTTTTTTGGATCTAGGAAGTTCTTGGCCAAACTTTTACCCTGCCATGCCCTGACAGCACAGTTCCAATTTGATTGTGTGCAGCAGGTGATAGGCAGCTTGGAGAAATCTGGTGCCAGAGTTGTGGCTGTTATAAATGATAACAACAGAGTAAACCAGGCATTCTTCAAGATGTTCACCCCACTGGATACAAGGACACCATGGAAAGTTCACTCTGTCGGAACAGATTCAAATAAGCCATTGTTTCTTCTCTATGATCCAGTTCATCTCCTGAAGAATATAAGGAATAACTGGATGACAGAAAAGTTACAGACTCTGGCATTTCCTCATTCAAGTGGAGAAAAACTGGCCAAGTGGTCCGATTTGAAGAAACTTTTCAGCGAAGAATCTGAGAACCTTGTCAAGCTCTCCAAGTTGACAAAAGCATCGATCGCTCCCAGTAACATTGAAAAACAGAAAGTGTCATTGGCACTTAATGTTTTCTGTGAAGAAACAAGTGCTGCCCTGAAAACGTCAGAATCATCAAATGATTCTTGGAAGACCACAGCACTATTCATTGACCATGTCCTCAAGTTCTGGAAACTTTTAAACTGCAAGACACCAGTGCTGGACATTCGACTTAGAGATGAGGCCCGCATTGCCATTGACAGAACAGAGAAAGGTGACAGGGGACTGCAGATTTTGCGGGACTGGGCAGATTTTGCGCAAAACATGCGGGCGTCAAGTGGTGTGAGAAAGTCCTGCCTGACTAAAGACACATCTGATGCTCTGTCATGGACTTGCAGATGTCTAGTAGATCTCAGCAGCTACTTACTGACTACTGACTCTGCTGACAAACATGACTATGTTTGTCTTGGATTCTATCAACAGGACGATCTGGAGCAACACTTTGGTCACTTCAGAATGGCTAGTGGATGTAATTTTTATGTGACTGTTCAGGAAGTCATGAGCACCCATGCCATTCATCGTGCAAAACTGATACTTGAACTGGACCTAGACGTTGAGGACCATAGTTCATGCCATCGCTGTCATCTCTGTGACACTGAGCTGTCAGATTCAGAGCTCCTGTTGATAGATGACTTGCCAGATGCTGTACAAAAAATTTCACAAAATGAAAAGATGGCCTTATTTTATATTGGTGGCTATGTTGCTTACAAACACGAGGAATTGAGAGGCAGTGTGTCAGAGGAGTGTGACGACGATGTTCTAGCTTTCTTGTCAACAATGAACCGCGGAGGACTGAGCTATCCCTCAGAGGCATTTTTTCATTTCATCCTTCTGGCATATGGCTTTTTCATAGAAACTAAGGAGCTCCTTTGTCGAAACAGGCTGGTGAAAGTATTCTCAAACTTTACAGCATTTTTTCATGTGGATGTTTGTGTCAGCAAAGTGGCATTGTTGCGTGTTGCTAACATTCTTTTGAAGAGATACGCTGATAAAGTGAAAGGCACTGACAATAGTCAAGAACAGAAGCGCCGAAAGATAGCAAAACTTTCATCATCATCATCATCCTCTCACTCAACATGAAATTATTACTCACATTGATTCACCATTCTCTGTAACCTCATGGACTAATGCTACTTCACTACTACAACTACTAATAATGTATTCTTTAGCCCAGTAGTAGTACCCTCTTTTGTGTACCACCATCATCTTCATCATTACTTACAATAACTTACATTCACATGTAATGACGCATGATAATTGTTATTCTTATCAATACCTCGGGTGCAGTTTTATAGTTAACATATAATTTATTTATTCTCTGTTTTCTTGAATGTTCTGTGGGATACCGAATTCTTGCACATTCAGAGAGAGGAAGGGGGAGGTTGGGGGTGGGGGGGGGGGGAGATTCGGAGAAGGAAGCGTAAGCAAAACTACTATGTAAACATAGTACCGTGCATTGTCTGCTACCTACCAGCTGGCTGGCTGGCCGGCCCTCAATGATTTGACCTAGATTCCGAGTGACCGGCCTGTTTGTAAGAGCGCCTAGGTTTGGCGCCTTCGCCAGCCTTGATCTGGCTTACCCCTTATCAATTCTGCCAGTCCATGGCCAGAGGAGACCACGAAACACCCGCCCGATGACATGGTTTAATTACAGACCACAACCTGGGAAGAAATTATCCGCTCACCGCTTTCCGGCATACCAATGGGAGACCCAAGTGATCATTTATGGATGAGCGCAATATGCACAGGCCCAAATTAATTACTGATCGAGTCCAAATTTGCTTGGCTTGAGTACACAAGGAGGAGGGTGACACGGAATACAGAACCACTTCCAAATAATTCTTTGGTCACCGAAAAATGGGTTTAGCCCATTTTGTTCCAAGATCAGAAAGTTATGAGTTTTATATCCTTCATTATTACTATTGCCATCTTTTCAAGTCCTCTTGCGAATACCTATTGCGATGGCCATGTATATCTAGGTATTATGAAATAATGACAAAATAATCTTCTAAAAAAAATGACTTTCGCCTCACAGGCCGCATTAAGTAACCGGCGATTCCCAATTATTCACAACTGGCATTTAAAGCATTATTACCTAAACTATATGTTCAAGTATCTATTATATATTTCAGTAACTCGCAAGCTTTGGCATGACTAACTTGTCACGAGTGGAGTCTGGGATTTGTGACATAACTGACCAAACTATACACTCTTCAGGCCTTAAATTTGGCAGGAAGGTGGCAATTGAGATAAGGAAGATGATGGCTATAATTAAAAGTTGTCTACTTCAAGCATGTGTTTTAAAAAAATAACAATGTTTATTGCTATGTAACATCAGCTGTATAGTTGCATGTTTGTTTCGTAATATATAGTACCGTGCATGTCATAAAAAGTAACCGTATCAAGCGTTCAGTTTGGTGTGTAGTGTTCTGGTGCGCATGATTTCTGAAGCAAGACTGTTGTTTATTGCTTTTATTATACTGGGGGGGGGGGGGAGGGGGAGGATCACTTGATTGTTTATTCTGGGCAATGCCCGGTAGCTCATCTAGTTTCATCTATTTCAAGACAAAACGAGTATTTCTGTGGGGAGAAAGATGCCCCAAGAGATTATAGTTCTGGTGTCCTTATACTCAAAATTGCTCACTCTGCACGACAGAAAACGACTAGAAATCCTTGATGGTCTTGAATATCCAATATTATGTCTCAGGGAAAGCAAGTTTTTGCTCAGTTTGGCAGATGCAGGTATGATAACATAAGAACTCCATTCACGTCGGTAAAGATATTTCACCCCGTAGATGTGCAGCTGAACCATTTTTTTGTAAATGACCGAGTTTGATAAATACAACCGTGATAATAATATTTTTTACTCTTCCTTTTCCAATCCAGCTTGAACCCTTCGGCCTGCTGATAAAGCACACAATTTGGTGGTATTAAGCAATTTTTTTCTTAAGCTCATGCATTTCCCTGAGGTCAAGCTACTCTAGAATCAATTCAAATTATGAAACTCATTAGGGAATAAAAACAAATAACGTTCTCACACACTAGCACAATAGACATTAACTAGACAGCCCACTTACTTTATGACCAGAAGGATGGAGTTCGACATTCATGTGTTTTGTCGGCGTTTCGAATCCCAGACGTGTATTATTTGATGAAAGGAAAATGTTGTAAGCGGAAACGTCCGCCCTACTTTCATAAAACATGATGTAATGTGTGTATCAAATTTTTATGTATGAGTTGATACACTCAGAAACATAAAATAATCAGGAATTTTGTCCAGAGACTAGACATCCCAACAGCACACTGCAGCTCATCAAAGGAAGATTTTACGCCAAGACCACCAAGGAAAAAAAAAAAAAAATCTTGTGACATAAAAGGTAAAACTGAGAAAATTGATCTTTTATATTTGAAAGTCCACTATTTCCTCCTTGCAACTGAAAGTGTGATTTTGTGACTGCAACTGCTTTTTCAAATGTTGCTTTTGCAGAGACAATGCTGATGAACCAAACTCGCACATAAGGGGGATAAAGAAGAAAATCACTATTTGTGATAGTATTTTTTTTTTTTTCCATTGTGATCTTTACTGTGTTTTCAACTTCTAAAACTATCTGAAACGGCATTTATCTCATGTGATGTTCGGCGTGGATTGGCAGTCGAATACTGCTTTCCCCAGGTGCAAATATCGAATGGGATTCCCCGCCTGCCTGAAATGCAAAGTAGTTTTGTTTCTTTTCTCCTGAAAGGCTGAGTGCGTACTTTCTTTTCTAGCACATACTTCAGCCTGGCCTCTACATGTATCATGAGGTAACAATGTGGAGGGATGCAGGCACACATAAAATGCAGACAAGCCTGAGGCCGGGGGAGAAAGTAACACCTTAAAGTGCTTGAATAACTAAGACTACCAAAGGGAAAGACAGATAGATAGATATAGATAGACTGATAGGTAGATAGACATGTTGTTAGATAGATAGATAGATAGATAGATAGATAGATAGATAGATAGATAGATAGATAGATAGATAGATAGATAGACAGATAGATAGATAGATTGATAGATAGATAGATATGTAGATAGATAGATAGATAGATAGATAGATAGATAGATAGATAGATAGATAGATAGATAGATAGATAGATAGATAGATAGATAGATATGTAGGTAGATAGATAGATACATAGAGATAGATAGATAGATTGATTGACAGATAGATAGATAGACAGACAGATAGATAGATAGACAGACACACAGACAGACAGACAGGCAGACAGATAGATAGATAAATAGATAGATAAATAGATAGATACATAGATAGATAGATAGATAGATAGATAGATAGATAGATAGATAGATAGATAGATAGATAGATAGATAGAAATAAAGGTAGATAGATAGATAGATAGATAGATAGATAGATAGATAGATAGATAGATAGATAGATAGATAGATAGATAGATAGATAGACAGACAGACAGACAGACAGACAGATAGATAGATAGATAGATAGATAGATAGATAGATAGATAGATAGATAGATAGATAGATAGATAGATAGATAGATAGATAGATAGATAGATAGATAGATAGATAGATAGATGCGCACGTTTTTAGCATTTCTGTCCGTGATAGTTGAATATGGCTTGATGTACCGATCATTTAGTTTTTTTTAGTAAAGTCCAATAATCAGAGATATTTCTGATTTTTGGCACACTGAGAGTTGACTTTGTTTTGTTTGATCTTAATGAACGATATCCACGGTAGACGAAAGACGACGAACAACCGTTCGTGGCAAACGCCATAGAAAAAAAAATATACCGCACATGCACTATTAAAGGTATCTTTAAAACACACGAAAAATCTATTAACACAACAACGTTTTGCATTACATTCTGGACTACTTTAGCAGCTAAACAAAAACCACTTTTTCTCGTTCGTTTTTGATGAGTAATTTGAGATGTAAGATCTTCGCTGGCTGCTGGGGTTTAGTGCTAAATGATGCCGTCACGTACAGTTCTGAACAATAAGATTTTTCTGACAGCATGAAATTTCAACCAGATTGAATTCCCATTTGAAAGATAATAATATTTGCAAAGGTTCCCCTTCTTTCTTCCTCCTGGCTATTAATGAAGACAGAAAAAAAAATTGGAAAGAAAACACGGCGGTAGGACGAGAGAGTGAAAATAAAAATGAAAAGTGCTGACGGGCAAAATGAAGTTATTACATCCCTTCAGATCATAAAATCGACAGCCAGGTAGTAAGCTATCACAGCTAGGATTTTACAGATTTTTGAAGAGAAGCAAAAACCTGAATAATTTTCTTTATCAGACTCAATAGTCACAAATATTTTTTAAAAATATATATTATTTAGCACTTGGTTTTCAGAAGTTAACCCCAAACTGATAACACAACTAGCCGGTTGTCAAAGGCGACACCCCATGCCTAATATCTCGAATTTGTTGAAAAAACATAAAAGTCCAGTTACGATAGTTTACCAAGCAGCCCTAAAAATATTCTGAATAAAACGGATTTTACTGACCAATTTTCAGTACTGTTGCAGATTATAGAACAATGAATAACCCCCCCCCCCCCTCCAGGTAGGATACACCCATGAAATTCATTTCCCCTTTTTTCCACATAACAGTCAATAGACAGCAACTGTTGTTACACACAAGTAATCCCTGTTGGAGAATGGCCTTTTAAGATTGGGTTACGTGAAGATCTAGTGCGGCGGGCAATTTGGATCCATCTGGCACAGTGACCCCGAAGTGGATTATAGAGACAGATGGGCGGATTGATAAAAAAGGCGAATTTAGATTCAAGAGATGGATAGTTTGAATGTCTGGACTGTGTCTTTCTGCGCACGAGGAAGAAACAGGGTAAAATGACAGTCATTTAGTGACAGAGTAAAGGGTGCTTTGATACACAGACGGAAAAGTAAGGCAGGACAGAAGGAGGTTCTGGCAAGGGTGCGTTTTAAGCACTGAATATGAGTGGCTGGGATGGTGAGTGGATGGATGGCTGGATAGTTGGGTGGATAGATGGATAGAAGATAGATGAATGAATGAATGAATGAATGAATGGATGAGTAGGTGGATGGATGAATGGATGGATGGATGGATGGATAGAAGGATAGATGAGTGAATGCATGGATGAATGAATGGATGGGTAGATGGATGGATGGATGGATGGATGGATGGATGGATGGATGGGTGAAATGGATGGATGGATGGACGAACAGACATGGTTTCAAGTACAGACACAAGCAAGCGTGAAGAATACAAAAATAACAACAACAACAAAAACCAAAAACGCATCCTGGCTTCTTACTCAAATACGCATTTAAAACACCGAACTAAAACTCCTATAGGCTTAACATGGTTATTCTAGTCTACATTACATTCGGTATTCGTTTATAAGCAACCGAAACATTTTCTCCTCTTAAAACCTCTACAGGATCGCACAACGAGAAATGCATTCTGATGGCTGCATTTCCCGACCATGGTTAGTTCTTGTTTGTTCCACCGTCACATTTTGCACAACTGAGAAATTCGACGTTAAACGTTTGCGGTTTTAGCTATTGTGAAAAAGAGTTAGAATCGGAACTGTGAAACACCTTGATAAGTGCCAAAACGCATTTAAAACAAGTGTCAAACTGCGTATTTGTTATACCTCTTCCACATAATAAAACATTTCTAGTTTTTCAGAAAAATGGAGATAAAAAAACAGTAACTAAGGTGGTGATTTGCCGAGGGGCAGAAATCAAAACAAGATTAAGAAAAACAACTAACACGATGATGAGTCACCCTGGTTTTTGTGTAATATGAGTCAGAAAAGGATTGTTTTTTTTTCTTCTAACAAAAATCCAAGATCTAATGACATCATTCTCTCTGTTCTTATTCACTTCACAAGCTTTTGTTTGTAATGCAGGGAAACTGTGACCGGGATGTCATTTGTGAAGAAAATGAAGTGGCCCATGGACAGAGCGACACACAGACAGATAGATAGACAATGATTTCTTTTAGATAGGCAGACAGACGGGTAGTTTTTCTGAGGTTTTGATAATATTTAGGCAGACAATTAGGCAGACAAACTCAAACTGACAGACAGAGCTAGAGAGGCAGGCAGGCAGGCAGGCAGGCAGACAGATAGGCAGACAGACAGATAGATAGACAGACAGATAGATCGATATCTAGCTGGCTAGCTAGGTAGCTAAATAGCTTGCAAGCTGGCTAGATAGATAGATAGATAGATAGATAGATAGATAGATAGATAGATAGATAGATAGATAGATAGATAGATAGATAGATAGATAGATAAATAGAAAGATAGATAGATAGATAGATAGATAGATAGATAGATAGATAGATAGATAGATAGATAGATAGATAGATAGATAGATAGATAGATAGATAGACAGACCGTCATAGTTCAACGCTATAATTTTCTGTACCGTGGGAAAGCTCTAACCAACTTCACAATAAAACTCTGTATGTTAACACGACCAGTTGGAATGACGTCATTTTATCGCTTAATTACAAGCCTTTTATTCACATTTGGGCGACAAAGTGTCAAGGTACAGAACAAATACACTCTCTCACCTTCTATCGTTTTGTCTTTTGTAAATTGAGCAAAGCGGTTCGTGGGCATAATAAAAACATGTCCTGAACAATGCATTTCGTTTAGTGCAGTGTTGTTCGTCCTTCGCCTTCTATAGTCCTTCTCCCTCCCCGTCCTCCCAGAGTATCTTTGCTAATGTTTCACTCTTTTTTTTTTCTACTCTCGGCGGGTGGTTGGTGGACGCTCCTGGTAGGGTCTCTTTCTGTCCTGTCATTCTGTTATATTCTGTCTGCCGCCTTGCTTTTTCTGAGCACAAGGTGATTGCTGAACCCTAGTGCACATTATAAGCCAATTTTCGATCGGCTATCTAGTTGGATAGTGACGTCACGACATTGCGCTTCAGTGAGATCAAAGATACTACAATAAATTGATAAGATGAGACAGCTAGTGCTTTTAGCGTGCACAGATTTGGCACCGCCACCTGGCGGCAAACGCGCGGAAGTCATGAAAAGTGGCGTATTTTTCAAAGCGAAGTAGGGAAAATAGTGAATTTTGTTCACTGTTCAGCTATCGCTACAGGCCTTGATTGACGTCACTTATTGTGGAATTTTAACTTCAATCGCCGTGGGAAAACTCTGGTTATTTTGTCTTTTTTTTTTCAGTCCCAGTAGCACTGTCACAATAAATCTGGCATCATAAATTTACCATTATATCAAGCATTCTTTATATCATGCGCCATGCCCCCCCCCCCCCAGCAGCGCGCAAATTGTGTGCAAGGTTTTTTTTAGTGGCGCGAAGAAGTCGGTGTCTCGTCTTATCGTTTCTAGTATCTTTGGTGAGATCTAACTAGTTGGATGGTGCATGCGCCGGATCTCATTGAAACTCAATGTCGTGACGTCACCATCCAACTAATTGGCCGATGAACATCGGCGAGTATTCGCAGGGCGTAAGGTCAAACAATCACGATACAATGGGTTCATCATGCGAGGGAAAAGGAAGTGAACCGCTTCGGTAAATTAATGTCAAACTAGGGGCCATCTATGAAGTGCCTAACCTTGAGAGAGGGAAGGGGGAGGGGGGGGTGCTTCCAGCATTCATGAAAAGCGTAAATGGTTTGGGGGGTTGGGTGGGTTCCCGGGAAGCGTGAATACACTTTTCACTATGCGGTTTTAGTGAATTATTATTATTATTTAATTTTTAATTATTTTTTTGTGCAAATGAAGATAGTGGAGCTGGTATCCAAAAATCATTACGTTTTACAGAAAAGTCTAAACGCGAATGCAAAACAAACTGAGGCCTTAGGATGAACATTCACTATTATCATGGCTGTGCGTTCGTAAAGGTGAAACAAGAGGCTGAGGGCTGAGGCTCACAGAATATGAAAAGCGTACATGCCAGTCGGGTGGTCAGAAATCGGCAAAATCGAACGGACGCACTCTATGGATGGCCCCCTGTGGTTAAAAGAGGTTAAACTTACAGCTGACGAAATTAAAGTGTCGGTATAGCAAACAACAACAGCAAAAACTTACAGCTGACGAAATTAAAGTGTCGGTAGCAAACAACAACACCAAAAACTTACAGCTGACGAAATTAAAGTGTCGGTAGCAAACAACAACAGCAAAAACTTACAGCTGACGAAATTAAAGTGTCGGTAGCAAACAACAACACCAAAAACTTACAGCTGACGAAATTAAAGTGTCGGTAGCAAACAACAACAGCAAAAACTTACAGCTGACGAAATTAAAGTGTCGGTAGCAAACAACAACAGCAAAAACTTACAGCTGACGAAATTAAAGTGTCGGTAGCAAACAACAACAGCAAAAACTTACAGCTGACGAAATTAAAGTGTCGGTAGCAAACAACAACAGCAAAAACTTACAGCTGACGAAATGAAAGTGTCGGTAGCAAACAACAACAGCAAAAATCAAAACGACGACAACAATAGCTAGGACGTGAACAACTGTTTATCTTTTGTTATCTGTTAAATACATCGAATAATGTGTGATTTCAGGTGGTGCAAAGCGTGAAAAGCCCCCATTCTGTGCAGTGTAAAACACAAGCTTAGCTCTTCGTCTAATGGGTTACACCTGCATGCTTGATGGATACCCAAACGGCGTAAAACCTGATTTTTCTCAGTGTTATTAATTAAGTGGATACTTGATTGATCCATTATGCGAAAAATCGGATGCTTTTCTCTGTTAAGTGTAACCATGTACTGAATGATCTATGTTTCTTAGTATACTCGTTTAAATTTAACTTTAATCTGTTAAATGTTAGAACTCTATTGAAATCTACATGTGGTAAACGTCTGAATTTAGCTCTTTTCTGTCCAGTGCCACACTCTTCTCTGTACAAAGAAGTTCTTCTATGTTCATTGTATAACTTTCGCATGTTCAACAATGTTATAGTCTGAGTTTAACTCGTCTCCCTTTGAAGGAAGTCTCCCCTATCCAATGTATGTGTAACCTTTTTGTGTTTTAACAGTCTGAGTTTAGCACTTTTCTCTTCAATTGTTGATGAAGTATTATAAATGTCACTATGCCGTGAGTATGATATTAACTCTACTAAAACCACCTTAAAGTTGACAGAACCCGTGTAAGATGACAAAAGAAAAAAAATATTACCAAGTCATCTTTGCTTTCACCTTTTTTGCATCTTTTAAAATTTAATGTCTTAAGTCAAACAAGACTTTGCTTTCCCTTTGAATTCTCTTTGTGGTGGTCTGAATAGAATAAAGAGTTAGACTACAAAAGGAATGAATTACACCCAGTGTCGTAAGAGAAACTCAAGTAAGTGCCATAAACCAGAAGAAATTAATGAGAAATACCCTGAACTGCTACGCAAATATTCTCTTTGTGAGCAAGTGCATACAACATCTTGCCCGGGATACATAAGAAATGTGTGTACAGACATAAAAATCAAAGGAAAAAGATTGACAGAAAAAGTATTCGAAAATACATCATTCTGACGTTTTACGTGAAAAGATCGTATGAAGTAATCTAGGATAATTTCACCTTTTAACATCATTCTTTACGATGAATTGTGTTTTACTTATCTGAGTTACGATTTTGTGCGTCACATTTTTTGCCTGTCACAAAACTCGAGGGCGGAGAGGTAAAATATCGTAACTTGGTTTATACGATTTTTTTCAGGAGATGCAAGAAAATCCCCCACAAAAAACAGTATAACTTTTTTTGTTATCAGACTTTAATAATTACGATATCTAAAAACAACGACAACAACAGACAAACATTATTTAACCTTTAGTTCTCAGAATTTAACCCCCAACAACACAGATCTACAACTTGATATAAACACATTTTTTATACCCATTTACAAAACTTTCCCTCCCAGATCTGTACAAAACAACTTTTGAGAATTTTAACACTATGATAAAATTATATGAAAATACTTCATGCTATTGTTAAACATAAAAGCCCTGAATACGAAACATAAATAAAGACCGTGCACCCAAATTTAATAGACCGCGAAGGGCGCAAAGTGGCCGTTATGGTGCCGTTGCGAAGTAAAACGCGAATTCAAACTCAGACTCAAACCTAACAGTACAACCGAGGGTTCCAAGCATGCCAAATATCTACATTTTTTTGTAAAAAGTCGAGTTACGACAGTTTACTTTGCGGCCCTCGACATAGATATTGAACAAAGAATAAAGTAAGGCCCACCGCGATAAGGGTTTTTGTTTTTCTGTGCGTTCTCCTGTACCGTGCTGATTTTTGCACATACCGTTTTTTCCACATACAACGGCAAAGAGTATACGACCTATTAGATCCAGCACAATAAGAGACATGAAAAGCGACCAGGGCTCTAGTGTTAGCTTTGAGTCACGAAGTACAGTAATGGTACACGCCCTAATCACCAGGCGTTTGAATGGAAGATCAAACACGGACATAATAGTTCAAGTTTGCTCCCAAGACGCTCAATTAGTGAAGGATTTTTCAGTGACAAAACGTGCAGTTCTTTTGTATGTCGCCTTGTGGGTTACAGATCTGGGGTCTTTGCTTTCAGGTGCACACACCGGGCAAGGATTTGAAGGAAATGGGGCCCTCAGGGGTCATCCATAAAGCCCGATTTTGGCGACTTTGGTTATGGTTTTCATAGAATTGGCTTCAAGCCCTCTCCCGATCCTCCCTAAATGAGCCTTCGGCCACTACAATGTTGAATTTATCCAAGATAAAGCCTTCCTCTATTGGACATTCAAATGGCTTTTTGCACGGACTATTAATTGACTTTTTTCGTTAGATACATAGACTATATTTGATTTTCATATAATCCTACGTCCTATTTAGTTGAAAAAAAAAATGTATATAATTATACAAGTAAAAGTAACATTTTTTAATTAATTACCACAACTGAAAAGCGTACTTAACGCTTTACAGGAGCCCCCACCCCCCCCCCTTTCCTTTCTCCCATGTACTCGCACTTTTCATGCGCTGCTAGTACCCCCCCCCCCCAACTTCCAGGAGTACCATGATGGTCACTTAAGCATATTTTTGGTGGCAAACAAGTGCTATATCACCGCTACAGATAATAACATCCAGCCACTATCAAAAATTAAAAAAAGAAAGTTGAGGATACCCCAAAATCTCATGTTCATTTCCGTTCATACCTTCCTCCATGCACACTCGAAAACAAACAACCACCGCTGAGCCTCTGCACATGCGTCAGTCACGAACAGAATAATGTATCGAGCTCTTTAACCAGGATGTTGAGGCACTGTTCAAACTTCTTTTTTATTTTGCTTTCAACCTGCCTCGAAATCGACATCGACATTACATACCTGTATACTCAAACATACCAACTGCGGGTCAGGACGCCTTAGTTCTGTTAAATACAGGATCCCCCAGTGTTGATTTTAGCAGAAGTCTTGTCAGAGATAAAAGGAAGGGGCAAAAGCAAATGCCTATTGATTAATTTGCATGTCGGTTGAAGGGATATAGTAGTTACCTAAAGAGCCTATATTACGCGACCTTCGTTCTTGTTTGTTCCAACTCCACTTTTTGCATAAATGAGAAATTCGACGTTGAAAGTTTCCGGCTTAAGTATAGTGATAATGAGTTCGAATAAATTAGAACTGTGAAACAGCTTGACAAGTGCCACAACACATTTCAAACAAGTGTCAAAGTGTGCATTTGTTATACCTCTTCTACATACTAAATAAAACATCCTTAGTTTTTCAGACAATGGAGATAGAACAAACAAGAACTACCTTGTATGTCAATTAAAGGGATATAGTTACCGGTATCTTATTTGAAGTCTGAGCTTCTCTGGGACAATGGTTGATGTGAACAGAGGTGTAGACTTGTCCCTGTCTCCGGACACAACAATGGCGTGTACAGAATCAGCGCGCCATCAGTAAAGTATGTACGCTCCTAGAGGGAGGGGGGGTGTGGGGAACCATCTGAGTACAAATAGCTTACAAAGAGGACGGGGGGAGGGAGGTTGGGGGGTGGTTCTGGAGAGCTTTTTAATTGTGGTAACAAATTAAAAAGGTTTGAATTAATTTACGTTGTTGTTGTTGTTTTTTCAGCACATTATGCTTGACTGTGTACTTTCAGTTTCATGAAACAGTCAAATTGTTCACACATTAAGCCCATACGTACGCCAGTCTGTTTTGATCTGATGTCTAACTCTGATGGTGACGTCACGACACTGAGTTTTAATGAGACCCAATGAGTTGGCCGGGAGGTGCAAATTTATGGACGGTCCCCGAATAGATTTTTTTTTAATATTGTTTTGAAATGAGTTTCGCCACCGTGTCACACACTTCAGGCGTTGAAATAATAATTATAAAGTAAATTTTTACAGCGTGCTCTTCTTGACGGCTCAGAGCGCTTTACAAGGAGAAAAGCAAAATAATAACCCATCCTCATGTGCACACATACATGCAAACACACCTACATACGCGCCGATCGGATAGACACATAATATACAAGTACACACACACGACACACCGCATTTACTAGATATGGCACACAAATTGCATCAACGGTCAAAATACGATTGGGTTTTAAACTTATTACACCTAGTGATGGATTCCATCTCCTTGATGTTCCATGGAAATAAATTCCAGATACTTGACCAAAAACTGAAAAGAAATGACGACCGAATGTTTCCAGATTATATTTTGGCTTTGAGAAATTATCGCTGGTATAAGATCTTAGCACCCTCGTTGGTTTATGAATAGAAACAAGATCTGAAATGTATGATGGAACAGAGGAAAATTATGAATAAATACATATGAATAAAAGATGTTAGGTTGCCAGATTCTTATGTACTTGCTGATTTTCCCCCACCAGCACACACGTATCCCAAAATCTATTTTCTACTGCAATCGTGCAGAGATAATGCATTTTCCAGTTTTATGTTATGTGTGCGTATCTGTGTGTGTGTGTGTTTTCAACTATTACGTCAATTACGTCATATCGACAAAGTGCAATGCAATTCAGAACTTTGCTCAAAAACAAAAATTGCGATAAAATGGCATTCTCAACTAAGATAAGTGATGGATATAAATAATCCGTGACAAATTTGATCCGTGACTGCTCAATTGTTTCTGCACGACATCTGTAACCAGTAAATAAAAAAGAACTTTGCAGGCGTTTCCAGAAACAACAAATAAAAAATATTCAAAATATCAAACCTACTGAAATCACGAGCGATGCCGAGACAATTTTTTTTATTCTATGACTATATTTTTACTGCCAAGCTCAGAATGCCTGACATAATCTTTTTTTTTTTAATTTCATTTTTTCCCCCTTCATATAATTTTGAAATCTGGATTGCCTCAGGACACCGTAACAAGTGGAATATTTTCAGTACGACTCAATTCTCTTCCACTGTATCAAAAGTGGCAATTTCGGAGTTTATGACACATTCCTGGCTCGGCTGACGTCATCCGTTGGTTGCAAAATGCCTGGTGGTTTGTTTTTTTTCAGACATAACTTACAAAAACAATCTGATTTCTTAGTGTTACCCAGTAAGTCCACCACAGAATCCTGACTTCCTGGAGATGTGAAAAACTTAATTATTTTATTTGCATGGCAGCTAGAAGCCATCACTCCGACGAAAGCAGGTCTGAAATTACATCCTGATGGGTGAAAAATATTTTACAATTTTTGTCGCAGCGACGCGGTCCACTTTTACAGTTCTTGCAAAATCCCAAATTTCGTCATGAACATTAAAACTTTTAGTGTTATCCAGGTTTGTTTTTTTTTTCCTGAAGAAATTTTTATGCCAGACTCTGGCATGACTAATGCAAAAAAAAAACAAACAACAACAACAAAAAACCAAACAAACAGACAACAAAAAACTTTGCATTCTTGAATTCCGACGAGAGCTACTTTCAGCAAGTATATTATACTATCTTTCATTGAAGGAAGCGGATCCATCTAGACATACCAGATCCTATAATAGCAAAGTCTGGCGAGTGGAAATTTGTACTGAATTTGAAAACACGTGTGCAGATATTCTATGAATAAAACGACGGCAGTTCTATCATGCCACATGGGGCCATCCATGAGCTCGACTCTGGTGTCCTAAGATCTCTCCCTGCCCCTCCCCTATTTATGTACGTTCTTCTTACGCTTGGCTTCAACCTCCCCCCCCCCCCCCCCAGTCTATCCCTACTGTATGAGCACAAGGCCATTCAAGTGGTGAATATCCATGACAACGCCTTTGGCATTCCGTTACTTTAAAAATGGAATTTTGTAGAGGTTTTTTGACTGTTGCAATCTCTATCTGATGTTTATATAATCGGACAAACTATGTTCTTGAAAAAAAAAATATTTAAAAAATGAATCTAAACTGTTTAATTAATTTGTCATTATTCAAAAGCGTACGTAACCCCACCTCTCTGCCCCTTCACCTCAATCCCTCCCAGGCCCATTCAATATGCACTTTTATCCTGCAGGAGGCAAGCCTCTACACTCTCGGAGCGTACACACTTTAAGGAGGGCTCCTATTAATGTATACAAGTAAAATACAGATCAATTCAATAGTCCAAAAATAGACACCCGCAAAGCCTAGCCCAGGGCAGGTTGTTCATGTTCAGATGGAGCAGCGGTTCTCAACCTTTTTGAGGCAATCCCCCTCCAGTCCCACCCCCACCCCCACTTTTAGGCTCCAAACGTTCATTCATCCCTCTAACCCCCCCCCCCTTTCCCCCAACCTTCCCCAAATCCCTGCCCAGTTGATCAAACCCAACAGATACATTCTTTTCACCAGAAGACAAGACTACACACACAGCCTGCGTGTTGATTATTCACTACAAACACAGGAAGCATTCCTAATCGAATGCACTGAACCAAAAAAAAAAACAGAAACCTTATCAGTTCATAAAACCCATCTAGGCGTGCTATGGAACAAGTCAATATACTTGCATTTGCTCTGAATTTGCTCCCCAAATCGTCCTCATTTAATATTCTCTCCCCAACCATCGCCCATTTTCTTCGTTTTACCCCCCCCCCCCCTCCACCCTCCATCCCTTTGGAAATCAAAATCGCCAGGGAGGGGGTGGGGCAATATAACCCACGTTGAGAACCACTGACAGTTGAAATAGAGCCTTTCTTATGTATGCAGTTGGCAGAAACGGATACGACAGGTTTGACGGATGGGTGCAGACTCAGCACACACAACTTTCATTTACCTTTCCACAATCGGGACATAATAAAAGGCATTTTTTTTTTTTTTTTGTAGCCATTTAGGTCAGGGTGACATGTAGTAAAATTCACAGCCTGGCCTTTTATCGCCAGCCAGCCAGTGAAGCGTGACATACGTACGTTTCAAATGACTCACTTACCGCCAGCCGTTCTGAGCGGCCCATCCGAAAAACACCTAGTGTAAAGTTATACATGAAAATTACCCTGAGCCACCCTGATAACCAATAATTTGGCATTTTACCACATTTCACCAAAGCTCCTTTACCTAGCCATATCATTGATCACCGTCTGTCAAAGCTGGCAGTACGAGAACTGTTATTCTCTGAGAGAAACTAGCTAGAAGAGAATCAGTTAAAAGAAAGAAAAAAAAACAACAGTTTTTAAACAAGCGGTTTTCATATTGTATCACTGGCACGAAATATTGACACACTAGATGAGCTGCCGGGCTACTGAACGCTTGATACGGTCACTTTTTATGACATGCACGGTACTACATGTTACGAAACAAACATGCAAATATACAGATGTTACATAGCAATAAACATTGTTATTTTTAAAAAAATACATGCTTGAAGTAAACAACTTTTAATTATAGCCATCATCTTCCTTATCTCAATTGCCACCTTCCTGCCAAATTTAAGGCCTGAAGATTGTATAGTTTGGTCAGTTAGTCATGCCAAAGGTTGCAAGTTACTGAAATAATATAATAGATACCTTATGATTTTGATTCAATATTGTCTTTAAAGCGAAACATTAAAATTTGATTTTAATAGACTTTGTCTTTAGATGTAACAGTTGGTGTAATCATTTTTATATTAGCGCAGCGGTTCTCAACCAATTTCAGACAATCGCCCCCGCAGGCTTCAAATCTTCTTTCATCGCCCCACGCCCCCCCCCCCCCGCCCCCAACCGTCTCCAGACAATCGGTACATAATAATGATACATTCTATAAGAAGACAGGCTACGCTCAAATTGTGGTATCATGTTTTTCAAAGCCTTCTTATTGACAACAGACGTGTTCGTGATTCATTGTAACACAGAAAGAATTCTTGATCAAATGCAATGGAAAAGAAAAAACAACAACACGTCTTTTCAGGAATTGAAGAAGCACATACCTCATCCCCTCCCCAAGATGGGGTAGAGGGGGTGGGGATGGGATGACAGATGAACATTTTGAAAGATGAAAAAAGGAAGGAAGTACCTCACGGAAGTGATGATGGGAAAGAAAAAAAAACAACACAAAAACACACACACACACAAACACAAAATTGGATTTTTTTTAAAAAATCGTATTTCGGCAAATTTTACAGGAAAAAAACAGCGAAGAACTAAAGCCCTTCCTGATAAATAGTCCCGCTCAGTTCCTGTGACTTCCACATAACTTGCTGAACACGGGCATCCAAGCACTAACAGGAATATTGCTCTCCACTTGATGTCAGGGAATTGCTATGTACAACTTTTCTAGTGCTTTTCCCCCCAATACTTTATGCCTAATCTAGGACCCGATAATTCCTCCCTGCTTCACCGTACTCACGATGGACAACGTAGTAAATCCACATAATGTCTGCCAATGACCGCTCGGTCCATCGGGACTGGATGCTACGGGTGTCGGGACTCGTGTTTGGTCAGTTTACATCAAGTGCTATAACAGCTATTTCGCAACCTCTGTTCTTGTTGGTTCCAAATCTACTTTTTTGCACAACTGAGAAATTCGTCGTTACATGTTTGTGTTTTTAGTATTATGATAAGGAGTTAGAATAAATCGGAACTGTGAAATAATAGCTTGATAAGTGCCACAATGTGCCAAAGTGTGCGTTTGTTATTTAATATCTCTTCTACATACCAAAAGATGTCGGGATTTTCAGAAAATGGAGATAGAACAAACATGAACAAGAACCAAGGCCGCTAGTTGTCTAAAGGGCGTTCGGCATCAGTGTATAGCATGCAATGCGTTTGCGTATGTACATGCGTGTACATGTGTGTGTACATGCGACTGGGTGGGCGGATGCGCTTGCTTGTTTGCGTGTATGTCAGAGAGAGAGAGAGAGAGAGAGAGAGAGAGAGAGAGAGAGAGAGAGAGAGAGAGAGAGAGAGAGCGTGTGTGTAATAATAATTATGTGTGAGCGCATAATTATTTCGTGGCGCTGTTCGTATTTGTGTATGCGTTTGTATGTTTGGGCGCACATTTATGTGTGAGTTTGCGCCCACGGGCGTGCGTGCGTGCGTGCATGCCTGCGTGCGTGCCTGTGTGTGTGTATGTGTCCGTTTGTGTATACTTGCGTGTTAAAGCACGCATGTATGTAAGTGGGTGTAGGAAAATGAGAAAGAAGCGAAGAAAAAAAGAAACAAGTTGAATGCGTCAATTTACCCCTCACCACTTTCTTTTCACTCCGATTTCCGTCTATCTACACTACAGACTGTGCTGCCTACCAAGGCCGCTGGGCTGCAACATCTACCAGGCTTGGATTCGTCCTGGCACGACATAGACAGGCATTAAAAAAGGAATGTGAACACGAGACAAAATTACGAGATAAAATCGAAAGCGCGACTGGACGCAGCATTAAGCTGGTCTGCACTGCTTCATTCATGCTTTGGTGTCTTTCAGTGAGCACGATATCTCGAAACTGATACAAAAATCAAGACAGCATAGATCTTCACCATGCAGAGTCAGCTCAGGCAACCTCTTTGCCTCTGTGGACCCGGGTCGCGTTTTAATGAATGGATGGCAGATCAAATAAATGCCATTACAAAATATCTGCAAATATTAGAATGCATCTAGATATACATGTAGTTTGCCTCAAATCAATGGAGAAACCATGACAGGAAATCAGCGCTTTGCCAGCGTTTAGTTGAGAACAAAGCAGAATCGGAACTTTATCCTTGTGAAGAAAATGTCATCCGATCCCCTAATGCGTCACGTCAGTGCCGACTTAACGTATGGGCCTAGACGGCCTGATATACAGGCCAGCCAGCCGGAAAGTAGGCCAGGTTCATTGGAGGCCCAGCCTAGTGACTTCTCAGTTACCAAAATGCTACGGTGTGCGTGGGTCTAGAACGAAAGATTGTTCATATTATGGAATGTGAATCTATTTCAGTATAATTTTCTTTATGTTTATCTTCACTTCTCTGTCACAACTGCAAAACTTCAGAGTTCTAGTTGTTGCTTATCATTTTGTTTTGCATCATAGAGGCGGATGAATGACGGAGGCCTAATGGATCATAATATTAACACTGACGTGATGTGAGAGAGAAAGGCGGAGTAGAAGCTGGAGAGCGATACGATTGTATTTCACAGTCCATAATATTTATTTTGTTATCTCTATGATGAAGAAATCTAGATAGGTTGGTAGAAAAAAAGCATAATAATTATTATGGATGCCTAAGAGAAAATACAGGACAAATATCAAAATGACTATTTTACACCTGGTTGAACACATGATATATTATGTAATTGTACATTAAGTCGGAGGCACTGGCATTAGAGGATCAGATGTTCATTAAAATGTTTTTGCTCAGTCAAAAAGGTGCATAATATTATTGTCTTCAGATATTTCAACTCACCAAGTGCTGAAGATATTGCTGCTGGTGAGCTCACTCACTTCGACGACAATTTTGCGACCTTTCTGCGTTGTTGTTGCACTGAACTGTCAGCCTCCTCTTGACAGCAGAACTGTTTCATTAAAATGTTCACAATCCTGTGTAATGAGGTGGTACACATACTGATGTCCAGATGAAACAAAGCGGGAAATTCACTGAAAATATTCTTGAGTCTTTCCCTACAACTGGCCTTCGAGTTTTGAGTAAAAAATACATAGGTATATATCAAGAGTTGATACAGACTTTCTGATGGGTAACTCAGACCCCCTCGGTCAAGTGATTCTGTAAAAGATCTGACTTCTTGGGGAACACATACCAAATCTCCCCGCAACTCGCTATGTTTTGAAGCAATGTAGCCCCCGATGTAAAAGAGAGACATCCTCTCATCAACTGACAGGCTACTGGCTGCCACTGGGATGTCGTCGACGATCAACAGTTCCTCATCTGTCAGTTCATTGCCGCATAAACTGCACATGTGACTTGACTTGGAGTAGTCAATCTCTGGGTCATGCTCCAACATCAACTTGGTTTTGTCTATGGCATGGGTGTGTGCAACATCCTGAGCGGTGATGTAGTAGTTGGATCCTGCCGACATATGAAAATGAGCAAAATGCTTCTCAATGTCGTCTTGTTGAAAGAAACCAATTGGTACATATTGGTGATGAACATCTGATTCCGTTGTCAACAAGAATTGACAGATGTCAGTGAGGCACTTGCAGGTCCAGAAGATAGCATCTGCTGTGTCAGTTGTGAGGGATTTCATTCTTGGGTTTGTGGATGGTTTCATTTGTAATGCGTGGTTGGCCCAAACATGGAGCGTTTTCAGTTGTCGATTTCCTTCTTCAGACAAATCAACCACAGCTCTGTCTGGATCCCTTAAGTGTATGCTCTGAACTGGAGTTTTGGTGTTGAAAACTTTCCACAGCTGCAACACTTCATCAATGAATAATGCTGTGTCCTTCCATGATAATGATGCGACACTAGATGATTTCAGAGCAGAACTGGTTCTTTCAGAAAATACGTTTAGGACAAGAGACACTTTTTGTTTTTCAATATTGCTGGGGTTAAGTGAAGCTTGAGAGTTTTACAAGTGTCATAGCCTCGTGATTATGAAGGTCCTGGAGATCTGACCACCGTGCTGATTTGGGCTCACTTGAATCCGTGGGGTAAAAGTCGAGTGTTTTGGTTTTTTCCGTTACCCAGTTGTTACGGATGTTTTTCATAAGATGGACAGGATCGTACAATAAAAAGAGTGGATTGGAGCTGTCTGATGGAGATTTTGTGATCCAAGGTGTCTGAGGGTCTGTCTTCGGGAACATTTTAAAAAACGATTGATTCATTCGTTGATAATAGCAAGGACTTTCGCACCACAAGCTTCGAGGCTCAATATCAGACTGGTAACTTGGTCGAACTGAAACTGTGCATTGAGAGCACGACAGGGAAGAAGTTTAGCAACAAAACTTTTGGATCCAAAAAAGCACTTCACCATCATGCATAAGAGAGTTGTTGCCTTTTGCCCTGGAGAGTCAAGTGCATAGCCGTAAATTGTTCCACCTCGGTATGAAATGGACGCTTTGATGTATATTTCATCAATAATGAGGATGCAGTATTTGCTTCTCTCAGTACTGCCTTTGAAAAAAGAGGCAAACAAGCTTTCATCTGTTGTGTTCTTTGCCATACTGGTGATCTTCTTAAGGGTTGAAATCGATGGCAACTGCAAGTAATCTCTCATATGTGAATAAAGAGACCTGGACCTTGCATACCAGGAAAACACCAGAAGCAAATCCTCAACTGAGTATATACGTGCATTTTTGGGACAATGATGTAGTGCCATTTGTCGCACGAGAAAGTCCATTTTCTTATCTGTTGGTTCATTCTCGGCCATAACAAAGCGTAGCAGTTCATCAAGTTGGCTCCAGCAGTTTATGTCTTTAATGAACGGATGATGGATTCTTCTTAGACAATGATAGTATTCACATTTTAGAAATGGAACATTGGAGTCATGACAAACTTCAAAGTAAATTGAAAACTTTGGAATCGGTCCAGTCCTCTGACGACTAATGAAAATATACAATTTTGATTCTACATCTGGCGCCAGCAACCCTGCATCTAGGCTATTCAACTTTGTAGAAAACATGTCATGAAAGGTATCTGTCTTGAACTGATCCAGTTCTTGAAATTGTGGCATTTCATCTATATCAACTACACGAGCCTTTTGTGTGGACATTTTTGTGGGAGGAGGAGTACTCTTTGATGTACTGGGAACACACGAAGGGGGTACATTTGGAAAAATTGAGGGAGGAAGTGCAGGAACATGATATCTTCCATGTTGGCGTACCATTGGAGTATCCTTTGGCCAGTGCAGTGCACAAACACCCATGTAGTCAGTAACTTCTTCTGTTTTGAGTTGATTAGGTAAGCTGTTAATCCAGACACGACGTTTGTCTGCATCCTTAGGAAACCTGTACACAGGAATTTTCTCGTCGGTAGGTTGATTTCTGTACCCTGTCTTACATCCAAAAACAGAACACTTCCTCACCATGTTTGCTGCCACCAAATATATATGCTAATCCAGTAAGATGTGATGAAACAATGTCTGGAACTATATATATGTTATGATTGTTCCTGATCACAAAATGAACAGTTAATCCAACAAAATTCAAAACACAATGGTAGAACACATTCTAAGCCACATTTAAAAGTCCCAGCAAAACAGTAATGACAAGGTGACAGGATGTGTAAATGTAGCGTACCTAAGTATTCTTGTCTCGATACCATTCTCTTTGGCACTAGTAAACTGTGGTACCAGTGAATAAACGGTATCTGGCATCCTCGTACTCGATATTGCCAGCCATATCAAGTTACGTAACAGGGCATCAGTGTCTTGGGCCTCCAATGAATTGACCTAGATTTCGGTTACCTGGCCTGTTAGTAAGGTCGCCTAGGTATGGGCACATTGGGCAGTTGCCGAGGAGCCCCATGCATGAGTAGTGTGGAGTTTCTGAGTAGTTGGGTGGGTGGTCGGCCATAACGATATTAAAACGGCCTTACGTTAAATTTTTTACCCATGAGCCCCTTGACGTCATCACTCCTTGCCGGCTGTTTTGAATTCGGAAAGGAGTTCAGCACTAGTTTGAAAAAAAAATATGGCAATGGAATGTCACATTATCCCGAATATCGGGATAAAAAGATGAATTAATGGACATTGCTGATAGTTGCTAGCACATACAATTTCAAAAGTTGCTATTAAAAAATGTAATACAGTTAAAACGATAGTGTAATACTTGTAAGAATTATGGACTTAAATGGATTTTAGTATTCCAGTTAAAGGGTAAACGTAATTGCGCTTAAGTGGTGGAACGAGATGGGAGATCTAAAGACTGCCTTCTATTAACCAGTTACTTAGATAAAACTGAACATTCCTGAATTGCAAATGACGCCTGTGTTCTGTGGCGCGGTTCCAAATCACTATGTCCCGGAAAGGTCCTCCATTAGATCCCTCCACCTTCACCTATAACGATGTGTATTTGTATGTGTAGGGTAAGGAACTCTAAGGGAGGTATCATACTGAACCCGGTCGGAGACGGTAAGATGCTGGCAGACAAAAAGTGCACACCATAATTTCCTATATTTCCTTAGTAAATGTGGGAAGATACTATCATACCAAGCCCGGTCAGACACCGTCAGCTTCTGCCACTATTCCTTTGGCGTACATTTTGCCGGCAGCAACTGACTGTGTCTGATCACTGACCGGGCCTAGTATGATACCTCCCTCATATCGCTTAACAGTGTCTAGTGCACAAGGCTGGGGTGAAATATTCGTTCCACTTAACAGCGCCTTTTCATTATTTATTACCAACATGAAATAAAATTCTACTGCACAGGGCATGGGCTCATCACGACAGTTACGACACACTGGCACGCCCAGCACAGTGACACATGGCACACAAGACGATCATACATCAAATACATCTTTACATCAGCTGTACAGGAATGAAAAGATCATCAAACTGCCATAAAACTGCACATCGCCCTGCATGTATTTTCATGCACCAATAAGTATCAACAAATCCGTCGTCTATTATAGAAGTCTCTTAAAAACGAAGCATGGGATACATCGACACAGTGATAACACAGCAGGCATCGCGATCTCAGTTCTTGTTTGTTCCAACTCCGCTTTCTATATGGCTGAGAATTTCGGCGTTAAACGTTTGCGACTTTAATAATTATTATGATAAGGACTTACATTAAAACTGTGAAACAGCCCGATAAGTGCCACAGGCGGCTAAAAGCAGTGAGTTAGTAAAGCCGGTTATTGGCGAGTGATTTGTACCTGCCACACAGTGCTGTTTCCTCTCTATCTTGTAGCGTCACATAATGGCGGCATTCAAGAGGTCCAGGCAATCTTGAATTATTTCGAGTTTCTTAGCCCGGATTATTTGTGAGGCAGTTCTGCAAAAATTAATATTATTGCATTCTTGCGTCTCTTCTCATCCACGCTCAGATTTCCTTTCTTTCTATGATTTTTTATCCCTTTCGGCGCCGGAGACCCGGTAGGGTGAAATGCAGTGTTCTTTGATCTTAGAATTTACATGGAATCTGCGACTGTCTGTTGCCGCCAAGTCTTGAGCTAACGGTGCATAGAAAAGATTAATGTCTAACTGAAGTTTCTAGTAAAGCGGTAATTACTTCCACCGGTGTTTAATATTTACTGCAGTTTTTTTTTTTTTTAAACCTCTAGAGCAGTGTTTCTCAGTCTTTTTCGTCCAGTGCTCCACTTCAATTTTCTAAAACAACAACACACAAAACGCGCGCCCCCATCACAATGGGACACAGTTCGTATACAGTGTACAATATACACAAAATAGTTGCGCATAAACACCGAAGTTGTGCATCAGTTAAGTTCGATGTTTCAATCCGCGCTAAACAAGGACATCACCAACACCACATAAACAAACAACATTTGATCTATACAGTTAAGCTAAAATACATTATGAAATTAAGAGTCTATGAAAAAATCCCTATGCATGAAGTCTCACCGAACTATTGCCATGTCCCACCCTGAGAGTCACTGCTCTAGAGCCCAAAGCCTCGGGGACAAGGTGGTCTAGAGGCAAGGTGCTCGCCTCTCATGCCAAGGGTCCCGGGTTCTAAACCCGGCCGGTGCAGGCATGTTGGAAGTTTGGGATTTTTCTCATATTTTCATGTCCCTGATCCTATTGAGGGGTAGGATCGAGTACCTAGTCTTCTCGGATAAGGACGAAAAAATTCGGAGGGCCCGTGTGCACGTTGCGCACGTTAAAGATACCTTGGCAGTTGGAAATCGTAAAGAGCAGGCCGAACAGGCCGCTGCCCGGGCAAAATTAAATAAAATTCATCCCTACCACCCACTCCCCCTCATCCCCCCACCACCAAAAAAAAAAAAAAACGCCGACCGGCGCTGCACTGTGGCGACGACGTGCCTGCTCCAGTTGTAACTGGGGTGCAATGGCACAAAGGCAAAATTTCCCAAATGGGATTAAAGAGTTATACAAATACAAATACAAATACAAAATAAATGAGACCATCTTTAGTCATGAAGAAACGCCACGTTTCACGAAGAGTAAATGCCTGGCTAGGCAACACAACACTTTACTTTCCCATATCGATCGTTGTGATTGTTCTATGAGCACTTAAGTCTAAGAATGAAGCTGTATTTAAAGTGAATTTCAGACTTGTTACAAAATGCATATTATTATTATCTCCTCCACTCCCGGGATCTATAAGGTTAACCCTTTCAGTGCCGGCTCAGTAAAAATAATGTGAATAAGTTCTTGTTTTGGTGTCAAGTAAATAGCATTTTTCTTCAGATTATCTTTACATTACAATCAGGTGTTAATATACTTCAAGCCATGTCGTCTGAATGAAAAGGTGGCCCTTATGGGGTCTACGCATCACTAAAGCTAAAAAAAAAAGAAAAAAAATCAGTTTACCAGTATTGGCAATCAATGGCTTAAGAGAATCTCTGTTCCGATACAACAGGCATGCTCATGCAGATTATGGCAAAAGTTTCGGAAACTTAATGCAAGAATTAAGACTCAGCTTTGTTTGATTACCGACAGACATAGTATATCGCGTAATAGAGCACACGTTTTAAATGGCCTTAGGCGAAATTAATCATTAATTGCTTCAGAGGGTACTGGCTTGGTGAATGGGTAAGGTTGTAGTAGATTCGGTAGCGAGTGCAGAATGTTACTATTCCCTGGTGAATCATTATAGCATATCAATGATCAGTTTCCCACTAGCTATAATGGTACTACTATGCGGGCTCTCTAGAGAAGTACTTGCTCATCAATACGGACGGTTCCGTCCTACATTTCTATAAATATCCTGTTTATTTGGTCACTCATTTCATTGATGCGTGCCGCTAAACACGGACTGCTGATTGGTGTTGAAGTAGGTGGAAATGTTGTTTCAATAGAGACGGTTTTGTTCTACAGTTCTATATTTATTAAGTTTATTTGGTCACTCATTTCATTAATGAGTTCCGCTACATACGGACTGCTGATTGGTATTGAAACAGGTGGATTTTTTTTTTTCAATGGGGGACGGTTCTGTTCCTACATTTCTACATTTTTTACGTTTATGTGGTCACTACTTTCGTCCACATTTCTACATGTATTATGTTGATTTGGTCATTAATTTCATTAACGAGCTCCGCTAAACACGGGCTGCTGATTGGTATTGAAGTACATGTAGGTGGAATTTTTGTTTCAATGAGGACAGTTTTGTTCCTACACTTCTATATTTAGAATGTTAATTTTGTCGCTCATTTCATTAATGGGTTCTGCTAAAAAAAAAAAAAAAGGCTGCTGATTGCGATTGGATTAGGTGGAATTTTTAGCAAAAACATGTCACAATGCTGTAGCTAAATTACATTGTTGTTGTTGAAGGGAGGAAGATGATGAGAATTCACGGTAAATTTGCTACGGTAGTGTGTTGCCTACGGTCACCATGTTGTTACTCACAGACAGCTGATAATCACAGTGACATTTCATCTGTTAATGGCCATACTATAATTTACCTAGCCAAAGAGAAACCTCGTAATTCCATCCTCAGAGATAAGAGACAATAAGAATCACTTTATTATCCCCTGGGGGAAATTCACGTTCGCATAGCGTTGAAGAGCACATACATGAGTACATACATGAGTACATACGTGAGTACATACATGAGTACATACATGTTACTCAACATTACATAAACATTGTCATAACTACAATAACAGGCGGCATATTATAACATCAACAACAACAGCAACAAATAGCTACAATGACAAATGTCAGAGACAACAAAAACAACAAAACAACAACATCATCATCAACGACGTCAGCAACATCGTCAACAACAACGACATCATCAACAAGATCAGCAACATCAACAGCACTGAACATCCATTTCCCTCAATTACAGTAAAATGCTCTAGCCTTGGGCCAGAAAGCCCACTGTCATTGGACTCGACAAATGGAAGCGTTTTCCACACAAAAATCCATTTCTTTGACATGCAGAACTGGCAGTCAGTGAACCGAGACCTGGGCAAACATAGGCCGCCTGATCGTGGTGATTAGTCAGTGTATGATAGCGAGAGAGAGAGAGGGTAAGAGAGATGGGACTGGGGAAGAGATATTGAGAGAGAAGGCAAGAGAGAGAGAGAGAGAGAGAGGGGAGGAGGGAGTGGGAGAAAGAGATGGAAGGACGGCAAAGAGAGAGAGAGAGAGAGAGAGAGAGAGAGAGAGAGAGAGAGAGAGAAAGGGTGGGGGGCAGAGGAAAGAAAAGCGAAATAGAGAGAAAGGGTAGAAAGAGAAAAAGAGAGAGGTGAGGGCAGAGAGAGACGGGCTGGATGGGGGGGGGGCAGTGAGAGGGAAAAAGAGAGCAAGGGAGAGCAGAGGGAGGGAAGACAGAGTGGGGAGGAAAGGAAGGCAGAAAGAGGAGAAGATAGAGGGAGAGAAAGGGGGAGGACAAAGAGAGGGAAAGAGAGAGAATGAAAAAAAGAGAGAGAGAGAGGAAAGGGCAGAAAGAGAGAGAGAGAGAGAGATAGACAGACAGACAGACAGACAGACAGACAGACAGACAGACAGACAGACAGACAGACAGACAGATCATGGAAATGGTTAGGGGACATGACAGACGAATGTTAGGCTGTAAAGAACTGAAAGTGATGCTCCGATATTCTTTAAACTCCCATTTAACCGATATTCCCCAATACGCGTGTTCCTAACCCCGCAGTCTCAATAAAACGAGCACTGACACGAGCATCCCTGACACGCCAGGAACTCCACTGACAGATAATTGCCTGGTCGACACACCGCAAAATTTCTGTCATTTTCTCCCAGAAGAAAGAAAGGAAGAAAACAAAATCCATACAAGGTCATTGATCCGTGGGAGAAACGCAAAATTTTCCTGCCTGTTCAGCAAATAGTATATATTTGTTTACTTCTTAGTCGATTGAAGAAATAGTATAAAACGCCACAGAAAATCTCTGGGGTCGCAGCAAAGCTTGAAGCATTGTCAGAATATGGTAAAAAGAGAAAGTTAAATGTAACGAAGCCTCGCATAAAATGTTAAAATAAAACGCAAAGACATAATTATCAAGCTTTCGGTATAGTAGCCTTCTCCGGAAGAAAAAAAGGGTGACCGGATGGCATCAATAACTAAAACAATTGAACAAGTAAAAAAAAATAAAAAATGTAAAACCAGTGCGAGTACTTAACTACGAGTCCAGGCTTGGATTTTCGGAGAGCAGCAATTGAAATGGGTGGTCTTGAAAGCCGGGTCGAGAATGATCAGAAAAGTACGTGTTATTGTTAAGGGAGGTATCATACTAAGCCTGGTCAGACACAGCCAGATGCAGGCAGACAAGAAGTTAACACCATAATTTCCTATATTTTCTTTGTAAATCCGGGAAGACCCTGTCATTCTAAGCCCGGCCAGACACATTCAGTTTCTGCCATTATTTTT
This sequence comes from Onchidella celtica, assembly GCA_963931925.1. Lineage (NCBI taxonomy): Eukaryota > Metazoa > Mollusca > Gastropoda > Systellommatophora > Onchidiidae > Onchidella > Onchidella celtica. The sequence continues at coordinate 51,012,586 of OZ007571.1, forward strand.
TTGGTGTACATTTTCCTGGCAGCATCTGACTGTGTCTGACAGGGCTTAGTAAAAAAAAAAAAAAAAATCCTATCTCCCTATTACAGGAGATTGAAGGGAATGGGTGGAGAAGCAGGGAAAATATTGACTAGGGGGTGTATGCGGTGGAATGGATGGGGGGGGGGGTGGGGGGGGGGCAGTTATGAGGGATTTGAGGAGATATGCCTTGGAAGAACGAAAGAAAGAAGGCGAGGGAGATGACGGTAAGAAAGAGACGACAGAATGAGCACAGAAAGGGGGGAAGGAGGGGGAGTGACAGTGGAGGGAACTCAACAGAAATAACAGTAATTTGGTTAATTAACATAAAACGACAAAAGAAAGAAGGATGAAAGAAAAAACAAAACGGAAGACACTGTAATAAATGATATGTTTACAGACAAAATGCCGCAGTAACAGTGCGCATTTAGTAAACAATCAAGGAAAGAGAATAAAAGAATACACGAATGGTAGAAAGAAACGCAGGATTGTATATCATCGCTGCTCTGCATTAATGACAAAATTACGTCGATATGCCAAAAGGCAACTGACATTTCATTGCATCCCTGAGCATGAGGGCTATCAAATAATCTTATTATAAAAAAAAAATAGTGGCGGGAGTAATTCATTGTGGTACAATTTTGACCCTTTTTTTTTTGCTCAACGCTACAGCCTAAATGACAGTTTCAACAATTATAAAGCTAATTTTCCTAAGTGTCAACTAATCCAGCCCAATCGCTTTTGTGTCGATCGATTATGTTGATTCAAGTGTCAGGTATTTTTAAATAAAAAGTTCTAAAAAGGTAAAATACAATAATCTTGGTTTTGGCTCCCTGTAGTAAGCCAGCCGCACCGGAAACGACGTAATAACGCGTTCAATTCGGTGCGGCGCGCAATTTCTCTACCAGAAATGAGTTGTTGGTGCTCTAGGTGCGCATGAAATCTGTAGCATGACTGTAGAATATGGGAAGCTTTGTAAACCAAAAAGAGAGAGAGAGAGAGAGATAGAACGGCCGGTTCACAGGTTTATCCCGGATAATGCCGGGAACTTCATCTAGTATTATTAGAAAAAGAAATGGGCCAAGGTAAAGATAATACAACAGTCCAACAGAAATATAATGGCATAAGACATTAAAAAAAATGACAGGAAAAGAAACACTTTTTTCTAAGTATCCGAAAGTGTGAAAAATGACTTATGCGATTAGCGGAGAGCAGTGGCGATTTCTTCTAGAATATTCTACAGAATGGATTGGGTACTGGGCATGGCTCGATACTCAGCACCTGGCGTGGTTCGGTAGATATCAGGTGACCTTCAAGTTCTCCATCATACCCGACTGCGAGATACCGAGTGGTTCTATGATAACACGTGCTATATGCCAGAATTTTACAGAGAGTCACCATTGCCTTGAAACTTACATTGTCTTAATCGTTTTTTACATTTCTTTTTGTCCCAGCCAAGTGACTACATAGAATAAATAAAACAAACAAATGGGTCCACTACTACGGTCCACTAAAAATACTCGCCTAAGGCGAAATGTTTTTAACAGTCTTTTGTAAAAGTTCATTGTTTGACACGTACTGTCTTTTCTCGTAACACTGCCACCGCTGGACAGGTCAAGTCTAGCCCCCCCCCCCCCCGCTGTTCAATATGACAGACACACACACACAGTAGATCGACCATTAATACCGTAATCTGATAAGCTAAGGTCATCCAGACTCCATTAAACACCGCTAGAATAATAATAATAGAGCAAGGGGCTAATTACTGAGCAAGGTAGCATTGATCCAGCTGGACCACCGACTTCATTAGTGTCCCCAGGCAGTTCAGTTGAAGTTATTATTATGATCCGGTACACTCAGGGTCGCCATGAAGTTATACAATAATATTATGTTACCATTAGCAAGATTGTGTTATTCTCTGATCTGAGTCTAGGTGAGAAGTTGAGTCACCGTCGAGCTGATGGAAATGTTGAGTATGAGATATACGCACGTTGTTGATGAGATAAGCTATGGTAAATACAGGTAGTAGACAGTGTGCTTCTAAACATGCCTTATATAGGAGCTTGTCGGTTTGTTAGTTCATTCATTTATCCCTCCCTCTTTCCATCCATCCCTCAATCCACTCTTCCATGCTAGCTTGTTAAGTTGGTAAGCTCTAACATTCATCCCTCCTCCATCTCCACCCATCCATCCATCTACCCATCCATCCATCCAACCATCCATCCATCCACCCATCCATCCATCCATCTACCCATCCATCCATCCATCTACCCATCCATCCATCCATCTACCCATCCATCCATCTGCCCATCCATCCATCCATCCACCCATCCATCCATCCATCCATCCATCCATCCACCCATCCATCCATCCATCCATCCATCCACCCATCCATCCATCTGCCCATCCATCCATCCATCCATCCATCCATCCACCCATCCATCCATCCATCCACCCATCCATCCATCCATCCACCCATCCATCCATCCATCCATCTGCCCATCCATCCATCCACCCATCCATCCATCCATCTACCCATCCATCCATCCATCCATCCACCCATCCATCCATCCACCCATCCATCCATCTGCCCATCCATCCATCCATCTGCCCATCCACCCATCCATCCATCCACCCATCCATCCATCTGCCCATCCATCCACCCATCCATCCATCTGCCCATCCACCCATCCATCCATCCATCCATCCATCCATCTGCCCATCCATCCATCCACCCATCCATCAATCCATACACCCATCCATCTATCCATCCATCCATCTGCCCATCCATCTATCCATCTACCCATCCATCTACCCACCCACCCACCCACCCATCCATCCATCCAAAATAAAATGTAAGAATTCCACCACGGAACTTGTAAAAGCAGAGATGAAACTCGATACATTTATCAGAAACCTTGCCATTCTTCAACTGCACGTCAGAAATTGCTTCAAATAAGGCAGCATTATGGCCAATTACACAATCAATTCTGCACCTTTGAAGAATGATTTCGAAACCCAACCACACACCCGGCCTACCTGTGTGAAACCTGTTTCGTAGCTTTAAATATAAACATCTCTGAGTTTTGACCTTGGCATAAGAAAGACCCAAGCAAACACATCAGTGCACCACAATCTTCTTTTACTATTACGATGCTTAAGAGCGTTTTGTGGTTTATAATGTAGCTATCAGGAAATAGTTATGGTATTGGAGCTCGCCATCCCCCCCCCCCCCCCCCCGCCAAACTTGAGATAATTATTTGGCACGCTTGCTGACCTTAGCAGCCCGCAGGTTGCGTTATAAGTTGGGGGTTAAATTCTGAAAACTAAAAGTTAAATAATAACTTTTTAAAATATCGTAACTACTGTCCGATAAAGAAGGTTATGCAGTTTTTTTTTTGCTTTTTTTTTTGTGTGTGGTAAAAACAGAGTTACGGTAATGTACCAAGCCACCCTCAATTTGTACTACATAAGATCCGAGACACTGGATACAGAGACGGTTCAATTCGCCACATTCCGTCCGTCGACTTGGGCGCGTATCATCCATGTTAACAATGCAACAATTGGCACTAGATCTACACCCTTTCATAATTGAACGAAATAATAGCAGCACCACAGAGCTCTGTGAGTAGTACTCACCGTGTTTATACGCGCACAAGTCGTGGACATGTAGTGAATGAAGTAATGGTCCGTCTCGGTAATCTGTGTCTCGGATAAAACTATCCTTACAAGGCTTTATTTCTAGGTACACCGAAAAATCAATTAAATATAGGTCAAAAGCCACGAAATAACACTCGTTTTAATGATCGCCTCTTTAAATGTGACCCTCGTCGAGTCAAGCGCAGTTATAAAGCTTTCAGAACACGAGCTGTAGAAAGCGAATCTCTTGCAGATGACTGGATTTCTTTAACCTTCAAGAGCCCAATGTACCATAAATGAAACAGTGATTCGGCAGACAAATTAATAATTATGTCTGACTTTCAAGATGAGGCATTGCTTTCCAGGGCCAACATTTTTCCTGTAATTTTCTCCGAATTTATAAAGACAATAAAGAAAAGATGAGGCAACTGTTACGACAGTTTTAAATGTGCTCACACATTAGCAAATTTATCTTCTTGTCATACTCGGGACCCGACACATTAGCAAATTTATCTTCTTGTCATACTCGGGACCCGACACATTAGCAAATTTATCTTCTTGTCATACTCGGGACCCGACACATTAGCAAATTTATCTTCTTGTCATACTCGGGACCCGACACATTAGCAAATTTATCTTCTTGTCATACTCGGGACCCGAAGGGTTAAAAAAAAAAAGGGCGGAGAATTGTGGTGGCTTGACCTAGCCAAGTCAAAATGTCAATAATGTTACGGTATAAAAAATCTGCCCCATTACTTTTGAATACGGGACATGGCAAAAAATTGTTAACTGAACGCTTACATCGCGTCTTATACTAATTTTGAATGACTATCTGAGAGAAGCCATAACTCAGGCAAAATTTGACTTACGCAGTTTTTGGAAAACGCTCTTCAATTGAAAAGGGAATGTCGCGGGTATAGAGCAAAAGTGTTGTATCTCCAGTGATATGAATAATGGGAGCTTACTCGGAAATACCACAATATTGGTCTCAGTGATCTCATTTTTAAGGGAGATACAACAATACTGCTTCTTTGTCACTTGGAACTGGTTAAAGATAGCGGAATAACGAAAAAATTGCAAGGAGCAGTTTGTCATTATTACAATTCTTATCACTAGAGATACAACAATTTTGCTCTATACCCGCGATATGTTCTCCCCAGATCCCCCTCTTCCCCACCTATTCTTCACCTTTCCGTTTCACAGGCTCGAGAGACCGCTCTCCGAACCCCCCCCCCTCCCCCCCCACCCAAACCAGGCGCACGCACTTTACGGATGATCCATAACCTTATGAAAAAAAGTCCACAAACATCGGTGTTATTCAAATTTGAAATCCCTTCGGAAAATATGCCAGATCCGCCCCTGTGGTGAAACACAGTGGCGTCACAGAGACTTCCGTTCATCTGTCCTTCAAATTCCGTATGGGAAGATAGCAACACCTTTGTCTCTCTTCGCTATCGGGGTTGGTATAAATTCCAAACTTATCACACAATATCACCGACAATCCTCCAACGTTCTCGCTATTTCTGGCATGCCAAACTCGAGGACAGCGCCTGCGGTACAAGGACATCGCAATTGAGAAAAAAAAAAAACAAGAGGGCGCAACTCGGTAAATCAAAATCCCCCAAGGACTCTAAATAAAAACAAGCGACGCTCGCGAGAGGGAAGAAAGTGCAAAAATAGAGTCTGTGTGTATCGAGTGCCTCGAATTCTTCTTTTATGTGGTCTCTCTCGGTCTCATTTTCAGGTTTTTTTTTCCTCTCTCTCACCCTCGCTGACTCTTCGATTTTCTTCCGTGACTGCAGAGTGATATTGAATTATCCCCGAGTCTTTCTGGTACAACTGGAGACCCGTAGTAAGTTAGCTTCACACACAGCGTATCTGATGTAACTGTGCTGTACTTGTCTATCTGTCTATGAGAACCCGTTTAGTAGTGTATAATATCTATGATGAGAACCCATCACAACCACGTTTTATTATGTCGCATGACTTAGTCCGCTCCAGGAAACTGGATATCTACCTATTGGTTCTAATTTCATTTTCTCATCTGTCTTATCTGTGTTTTTCTCTCCCCTCTCCTTCTCTTACTGCCCCCTTCACTCGCCCCCTCTTTCTCCCTTTCTCTTTCCACTCCCTCTGTTTCCTGTCTATGTCTCTCTCCCTCCCCTCCTCTGTCTGTCTGTCTGTCTGTCTTCCCCCCCCCCTCTCTCTCACCGCCATCCTCTCTCCGTCACTCCCTCACAACTCTCTCACACCCATTCCATTGCAGCCCCCCCCCTCTCTCTCTCTCTTTCTCTCTCTCTCTCTTGTGACAGAGGAAAGAATATTCTTGTATTAACAGAAATGGAATAATTAAGTAGAAATTTACTATTCTGACTCCCATACAAGATCTCATAAATAGCACACAATATCACGTTTCAATATATGAAGTTAAAAACATCCATTTCCAGATGAATAATTAATAAAACTAAATGGCCACTGTTTGCCGATGGATAATTACTGTTTACACAGCTTCAAGTCCACAATCTCCACTGTCAGTCACATTTGTGACACGCACTTTTAGCGTAATTACACAATCGATACTCGCACGAGAAAAACGCTGTCATATCTTCATAAACATCAATTTCATAATTCCCTTTTATGAGGGAGGGGGGAAAAATCGAAATTATGAAACTTGAAGGGGTAGGTTTTACACCATGCCCAAGTCCACCTGGACAACAGCATAAACAGAACTTGTGCTTAAAGATCACAGAATATAATTATACACTGTACTGTCTTCTGTGCAAAGTACATTAAGTTAACCGACCAGTGCAAGATATATCTCGCAAATTATTTATATTATGCCAAGTCCAACTATTTGTCTAGGTCTAGGTCACATTAGTAACGGCATTTGGATTCCATTCAAAGATTAAGAATCCCAGTAAAATCCACAGTCGCTTTTCGACCAGAAATTTGTAAAACGAGACGAACAGCGAAATTTCCGATCACAATTTTCTATTTTGGTGGACGAAAAGGAATCTCTTTTATTGCGGCTCAAAACATCACAAATGAATAATATTAAAGAATGGAGTTTGTCCCAAATGAATGTGTCCACGTAACTTACGGTAAAAAATTGAAGCTATATCCAAAGCTTCATAGTTTCTGGTCACTAAGTTTTAGATGCTTATACTTTCACCGTCTAGCTCCATTACAGCAGCCCCGTGCCTCTCTAAAGTTAACTTGCACATATAGTAACAGTGGTTCATATTTGGTTCTCTCTTTGTAAAAAAGAGAGTCAGCGAACGAAATTTCCGGTTATAGTTTTGGATTTTAGTCGACGAAAATGCATCTTTTTATTGCGGATAAAAAAATAAATCTTACAAAAATAATACTGAAGACTAAATTTTGCCCTAAAATGGATGTGCCCACTTAGCTTACCGTCAAAAATTGAGACAGCACACAAAATGTCATTATTTTTGGGTTCGTAATCACTAAGTTTAGATGCTTACATGTTCACCCTTTAGCTCCATTATAGTACGATAACACAGAGTTGGGATATAATTATCTCGTATTGGCCTCCGAAGGGTTTTGATCCTGAACCAGTGACAGGATGTTTTGATAGTTTGACCTGAAAATCCCCCTGAACCCTGGCCACCTTACCTTCCGTTGCCCATTTGGCACGAGAGAGATAATGGACAGTTTTCACTGGCAAACCTCTTCGTTTACTCGAACTACTCGAACTGGCCGAGACATTCCGCGTTTCTCTGGCCAAAAGCAATACAAATAAACAGCCATTCCCATTCCCCTGCTTACATTATAGTCCTTTCCCCCACACACTGGTATTTCCCCTGGACTTAGCGCTGGTAAGTTTGGAAACTCACAAGTTGGTGTACCACCAACCGTAAAATAATGGGGGAAAACGGATTGATTTTAATGCTACATTTGAAATTTAGTGTTAATCAAATGCGGAGTCTGTCTGTCTGTCTGTCTGTCTCTCTCTCTGACCGTGTGCAAGTGTGTGCATGTGTGTTTGTATCTCAGTATCTCTCTCTCTCTTTCCCTGTGTACGTGTTTATGTTTGTCTGTCTTTCTCTCTCTGTCTATGCCTAATTTCTCTCCCTCTCTCCCCCTTCCCCTCCATTTGTGCGTGTGTATGTGTCCGTCTTTCTCTCTCCGTCTTTGTCTAATTTCTCTCTCTCCCAGCGTGTATGTGTCCGTCTTTCTCTCTCTGTCTTTGTCTAATTTTTCTCTCTCTCTCCCTGTGTGTATGTGTGTCTTTGTCTTTCTCTCTCTCTAATTTCTCTCTCTCTCCCTGCGTGTATGTGTGTCCTTGTCTCTCTCTCTCTTTCTCTCTCTCAATCTCTCCCTCCCTCGCCCTTCCTCTGTGTCTGTCTGCCCGACCCCAAGCTCTCAATACACACCGACATCTCTCTCTCTCTCTCTCTATGTGTGTGTCTCACTGTCTCAGTAATTCAAAAAGCTACACATACAGAATAGAACAGAAAAAAATACTACTAGCCTCTCAAATGTCATCAGGTAAACACCCATGACACAACCATGCCTCACTTCGATCTGCCCTTCACATCACTACAACATAACCAAATCAAAATAACAAAAGTGTGACTCATGTCAAGAGTGTAATATACACACGGTAACCACAAAATCGAAAGTAGCCTCGACCTCTTTCAAGTGCAGTATCTCCGATAAGGAGAGGTTGGGGGGGGGGGGTGTCATACTAAGCTCGAAAGAGCACAGTCAGCTGCAGCCAGACAAGAAGTGCACACCATAATTTCCTATATTTTCTCAGTAAATCCGGGAAGATCCTATCGTACTAAGCCCGGTCAGACACAGTCAGCTTCTGCCATTACTTTCTTGGGTGTACATTTTCCTGGCAGCAACTGGCTGTGACGTTCCGGGTGTAGTATCGCGACCCCAGTTTTTGTTTCTTCCAACTCCACTTTTTGGCATAACTGAGAAATTCGACGTTTAAAACGTTTGCGGCTTTAGTTATTATGACTAGAAGTTAGAAAAAAAAATGGGAACTGCGAAGCATGCTAGCAGCTTGATAAGTGCCACAACGCATTCAAAACAAGTGTCAAAGTGTGCATTTGTTATACCTCTTCTACATACTAAAAGATCTCCAGTTTTTCAGAAAATGGAGATAAAACAAACAAGAAGTAAGTATGATACCCCACGAAGAAAGTGTGGGGTTCCGCCGTTGAGGACTCAAGCACGGGAACGCTCAGAAACACATCAACAAATACACTGCCGAACATGCCTATTCATACAGTTTATTAGCACTCATGACTGCCACAATGGTGAAAGGCATCTCCAGCTTGGCTAGGCCTTAATTTGGAACATCATTATCCAAATCCTCCACGCAGAACGCCATGGTTGACTGAACTCCACACCGCCTTTGAAAATTAATGTTCATGTCATGTTTTGCTTACAGCAACACGGGCGAACGGAAGGCAAACTTTAATACAGTTACACTGGTAAATTTTTCTCTCTGTAATTATGTACTCTGGACACGATACTAGAGCGGTTGACTACACTTTTTGGAAATTGCTGGGAAAGAGTTCCCTACCTCCCGACCACTTTGAACTCTTACAATTCTTTACATAAATTATTTTCTGTTTGTTTTCTGTTTGCAAGGATGAGGGGTAAGCTTCAGGGATATGGTAAGGTTCAGGGTCAGGGATAAGGACAGGGTTAGGGATAGGGTGGTCTTGACTGAGTGGTAGGGACATACGGAGCTCATCAATAATTGCATTACTTCAGTACTCATTCACTCACTCACATTCATTCATTCATCATCATCTTATCATTATTATTATTATTTCATTAGTATTTTATTGATTTACTTATGCATTATTGTTGTTATTTTTAATCGCATCGTATCTAAATTGTAGTAGATCAGAAATGATTCCTTTTAGCCCTCTCGCCAGAGACCATTACTGATGAGTTGGGAGTTTGAATTGGAAGAAAACATGTCGACACTACAACAGTCCAAGACGATCGACAGAATGTAAGAGAATGATGCATGACATGACAAAGGAGACCCCACCAGAAGCGCTCACCATCCACGATATAACTGAAACTGTTCAAATCATGAAGTAAAAGCGATCTATTTTGTTACATGAAGCTCTGAATATCAAAGAAGTGGACGAATATTAGTATTTAAAAACAAACAGAGAGCGCAAGAGACCATCTTTTTTTGGCCATCCGCAATTCCAAGTAGCAGTGTTTCCTGATGTAATAATAATATGCTGTTCTTAGTTTTTCCTAATGGATTGTTCTTACAGTGTGTGCGTTTGTGTGTGTGTGTGTGTGTGTGTGTGTGTGTGTGAGCAATGTTCTTACTTGTCGGTTAATGTTGTGTGAGCAATGTGCGTGTGTGCGGTGTGCATTAAAGACTTGTCGGTCTTAGATATTGTATTTGCTGTTGTACTGTTACTGAATGCTGTGACAACAAATTTCCTGGAAACAGGATAATAAAGTCATATCTTATCTTATCTTATCTTATCTTATAAATAAAGTACCCGAACAGACCATGGAAGACGCAAAGTGGACGTTATCGTATCGACGCCCCATACAACCCAAACTCAAACTCAAATTAACCCCCCCCCCCCTCCCAACCCCACCCTTCCCAAGTCAGGCATGAATTATTCATAGTAACATCGGCGGTGTTATTGAAATTCAAAGAAGAAAAAAAAAAGAGAACAAAAGTCATTCCTGTCGCCAACATGTCATTCAGTTGATTGACGTATAAATGGGCTATAAAAACGACCACAAATTTACATGTTTTAGCATTTTGTACAATGGCCACAGGTGGTAACGGACTACGCCAGCTGATAGGCTACTGATACCCTGACATTGCCCCCCAACGGTAAAACTTTCTATACGTATACATTTCTGGCTGAATAAACTGAAATCGTTACCCGTATATATCACAAATTCCCGGTCATAATTAATGTCGATGAATAAATAACATCAGTAGTTCAAACAACAATACCATAGTGTTACCTAACCTCTAAAGACAGGACTCGACTGATACTGGAAATGATATAATATTTTGTTGGTTCTATATTGATAAGGATTAAGAAAAAGTATGATTACTGAAGGCGGAGCTTATTGAATTCGTATCACAAAGACAAGTCTCTAATCTCGACAGTTAAAGTTAACAGTTTACTGAAACTGAAACTGGGACTGTACACGCCAGTGTAGGTCAAATGCAATCATTATTTTTATTTGAAACTATAGAATGCAATGTGCTCTACCTTTCTACCTGGGTTACGATATTGTTCGACTATCAGTAACTTTTTGTCTTGATCATTGCAAAAGGGGAACTTTGAATAAAAAATAAAACGGTGCGCAATTCGCTCCTTGTAATATTTTGCTTTTGGTCTTTACAACCCTTTTCCATGGCATGGCAGTATGATAACACACATAATGGTATCCCAACCAGCCGCCCTACGTTAATCCGACGTTAGATTTCAGTAGGATTGGTAAGACTACTAAAGGGGAAGTCAAACCGAAGTCTCGGCAATGTCGTCACGAGTCGTGGTTCTACGTAGGAACGATGTCATGGATTTCCAGAGGGTTACTGATCGGGATTATCTATTGAAGCTCCGCAAGATTAATAATCATCCTCAGAGACGTGAATAAAATAGAGAGAGCAGGGATTCACACTGTTTCATATATATCATGTTTAAAACAATAATACAATACCTTTTAGATTGATACAGTGATATGCATTCATAAAAACGTTTGTATCACAGGAAGAATTTACATCCTTCTTAAATCACACCACAGCATTAATCCGAACGAAAACACAGCTGGAGAGAAAAATATAAAATATTTATAGAAACTGACCCAAGCAGGAAACACTCTTTTTCCATAATGCACCACGAATGATCTCAAGGAACATATAAAACTAAATTATTACTAAATATGTAAACTTCAAACTACACGCATAATTCACCACTCCTTGACACTAATAAGGTAAACAATTAATGTCTTAGAAACCCAACGAATACACTGATTCCATCGACAATACGTGCTATTAAAATTTGTCATAAACCATGTCTATGACCCGCAAAACTAGCCTAGCTAAAATTATACGATTCTTTAATGTAAACTTTAACGCCCAACTGCACGCATAATTCACCACTTCCTGATACTGCGTAAACAAATGTTTTAGAAACCCAATGAATGCACTTATTCCGTCGACAGTATATGCTAATGAAATTTATTGTAAGCCATTTCCATGACCTGCAAAACTAACTAGGAATAAATTATCATCTATATAAACTTTAACATCCAACAGCAAGAATGAGTCTCCAGTTTGCTGTTAGGGCATAAACATAATGTCTGAGAAGCCCGATGAATGTACAAGATCGGTCAATTGCACATGCTTTTAAAATTTATCACAAAGCATTTGCCAACCCAGTGAGAAGTCAACTATTATTTATATAAACTTTAACATCAAACAGCTACAAGCATAGTTCACCAGCCGCTATTAGTGCATAAACAGAATGTCTAAGAAACCCGATGAATGCATTGTTTTTATCCGTCAGTTGCATATGCCTTATAACACTACATTACGCATACATTACATTGCATATAACATTATCACAAACAATTTCCATAATTTGCAAAACTAAATAAAGATAAACTATTATTTAATTTATATAAACATTGACATCGAAGCTAACAAGCATAGTTCACCACTTCCTGATACCGCGTAAACAAAATGTCAAAGAAACTCGATGAATTGCATTAAATCAGCCAATTGTAATAAAATTGCTATTAAAATTTATCAAAAAACCCATTGCTACCACTTGCAAAAGTCACTAACATTAAATCGTTATTTATATAAACTTTAACACTGAAATGACAAGTATAGTTCACCACTTCCTGGTACTGCGTAAACAAAAATATATCTAAGAAACATGATGAATTGCATAAAATCCGTCAATTGTAAAATACTATCCACATTTATCACACAATCCATTGCAACGACCTGCAGAACTAGGTTACGCCTGAACATAACAACAACTAGCTGATAAACTAAATACATGTAGAAGTTGTCATCACTACACACTCGTTAAAAAAATCACCACAAAACATTGGAGAATTGAAAACTCCGCCAAGCGACAACACCTGTGTGTGTGTTTCTGAGCTCGATACAGCCCGCAGGTACGGTACGGTGCGGTACGCGAGAGCGGGCGATGAGAAAAAACCCGGACATGAATGAAACAGAGCGGCGGCTCGCCACTTCAGGCCAAAGGCTGTGGTGGGAACAGCGTCGGCTAACGGATCGCTAGCTGGTTGGTAGTTGCTGGTAGAGTGAGGGGAACACAGGGGGGTTGGAAGGGGGGTAGGGTGATCTTATTGTGGTACATGTGGTCGCTGTTCTGTTGTTGTCCACTACGGTGTCCAGCTAGTCATATCCAAGTTATCGCCATGTCCATCAAGCTCAAGACGCTGTCCGAATGTATTAATTGTTCTTTAATTTTTCGCTATGATCTCACATTCTTGTTTTGATAGTTCCAGGTTGTTTTTCTTTTGGGGTTGGGGGGGGGGGGAATATGCATGGCCTTGTTGTTGTTTATCTATCTATCTATCTATCTATCTATCTATCTATCTATCTATCTATCTATCTATCTATCTATCTATCTATCTATCTATCTATCTATCTATCTATCTATCTATCTATCTATCTATCTATCTATCTGTTTATCCACCCATCTATCTATCTGTCTATCTATCTATCTATCTATCTATCTATCTATCTATCTATCTATCTATCTATCTATCTATCTATCTATCTATCTATCTATCTATCTATCTATCTATCTATCTATCTATCTATCTAACAAGGGTTAAAGAAGTGTTGAAGTCCCTGCATCGTGTCCTCTACACCCAACATCTCCCTAACTTCCCTCTTCCCACCAGGTATGGTCGCATGACCCCCCACGAACAACACTGACCTCGTGTCAGCCGAATGACAACAAACTCCAGTGTAGTACACGTATTTCTGGATGGACGACAGCCTGACCACACCCTCTGGTCATCCCCCGTGGCCTGTCATTCATGTCAACAAACCCCTCTCAGGCACTAAACACAGCAAGCATACCGCTGTGTTCGAAATTTTGCCATGTATAGCAAGTCTCAGCAGTTTATATTCAAATACATAATACAATATGGATGGTGGAAAAGGGAACAGTATGCTATTTCTGTTAACGATTTACTGAGGGTTTCATGGCACCATCTCTTTGTAAGGATCTGTGTAACGAAATGCCGCGTAATGACCGTCCACTTGCCTGTTCGACCGGTCCACCTTCCTGATCTATTGTTCGAAGTTATGTCTCAGGCTACCTGCGGGTAGAGCAATTATCTCTGACCCGTCCACCTAATACCCCAGCGTCCGAGTTTGGCCACCGTAGAATCTTTGTGCACGTTTTTATGGCTCACGAATTCGAGCTAGCTAGAACCTCCCAGTTTTCCCCTCTGTAATTTTCTGTAATTTTGAGTTTCTGTATATATTCCAGAGCAAATCTGGAGTCGTCAGTCCGCTTGCGATAGACTCACTGCGAGGTCCTGCTCGTGCGAAGCAGTGTACCTCCCTGTAGAACTCAGGCGTGTATTTACAGTGTCTAATAAGGCCTGTATTAAAATTTAGCTCGTAAGGAGCGAGGTCCCGCTCACGTAGAGTGGTGTACCTGTCTGTCGTTCTTATTGTAAGACACAGACGTATGTTAACATAGCCTATACGGTGTGTTAAGTTAGCTCGTGTATAGAGCGTTTATGACTTTCAAGTTCGCGTAGGACTTAGTCATAGTAAATTACTGTATTTCTTGCTTCGTCAAAGCATGAAATAAGCTCAGTTAGAGCGGCGTGTGAGTCTAAGCTTAAAGTTAAAGTTAGCTCATGTACGCGGTGCATATATTGCACATATCTTAAGTTCTTAAGGAACTCATTAATTTCCAGTGTTGTACTCGCTTCTTGTGGCAGTGTTAGACCTGTAAGTCTCAGAGTGACCAGGCAGGCTTCTGTCCGCGTGTAGGGCATTGTACCCGGCGTTTCTGTGAATTGTGCAGAACAGCGGGAAGGCTAGAGGCCGAGATCATAAAGTAACCACCTGTTTTAACGTATCCTGTGCATATTGTTAGGACATTTCGATCCTGTTGTGTATCCTGTGACTGTGACCAGAGCCTTATCAGGACATTAGTTATATACTAGTAGTCATCTTGTGGATGTGAACAGTGCTTTTTATGTGGAGTAAGGACATATTTGCAATGGAGTGTATCCTGTAGTGAATTTAAGAGAACATTATGTTGTGGAGTCCAGTTTCCCAAGAGACCGGACATTCGTCGGTTTAGGACCATCATCGTCAAGTTTACCGATTCAAGATATAGGACAAGTTTAAGTAACATTTTAGTTAGAGTATTATTGGAAGAGTGTGGATATATCCTGTGTGAAACGTTCTTTAAGTGCAGAGTCGGTGAGATATACAATTACCTTTTTATCTGTGTTTTAGTGTAACATATTATAATCCATTTCATTGACATTCTATTGTATTAATCAGAAACCTCTTCTTTCAGGGTAGTTAGTTTAGGTTATTGTTGTCACATTTATTATCTTTGGATCATTGCCATCTTAATATCTGTATGAAATATTTGTCCATCTCTTCTGACACGCTATTTAGACTATTTTACTAACATTAATTAAGCCCCCATCCCACGTGTCCCAATAAATTTATTGTGTGTATAACTGTAAAGCACTTGTTTCCATCGGTGTGTTATAGTCACTCATAGGCCGGAACATCCCAAGGTCTGCACCTGCGCTTTGTGACAATCTGTTTCTCGAGGGCTTCGGCCTCAGGCTG
>OZ007571.1:51033108-51040608 GCA_963931925.1 Onchidella celtica
GTGTATGAGATGCCTATACGAAAGAGACGTGGGGGGGGGGGAGAGTCAAGCGTATGAGATGCCTATACGGAAAGAGAGGTGGGGGGGGGGGAGAGAGTCAAGCGTATGAGATGCCTATACGGAAAGAGACGTGGGGGGGGGGAGAGAGTCAAGCGTATGAGATGCCTATACAGAAAGAGACGTGGGGGGGGGGAGAGTCAAGCGTATGAGATGCCTATACGGAAAGAGACGTGGGGGGGGGGGAGAGTCAAGCGTATGAGATGCCTATACGAAAGAGACGTGGGGGGGGGGGGGGAGGGTCAAGCGTATGAGATGCCTATACGGAAAGAGACGTGGGGGGGGGGAGAGAGTCAAGCGTATGAGATGCCTATACGGAAAGAGACGTGGGGGGGGGGAGAGTCAAGCGTATGAGATGCCTATACGGAAAGAGACGTGGGGGGGGGGGGGGAGAGAGTCAAGCGTATGAGATGCCTATACGGAAAGAGACGTGGGGGGGGGGGAGAGAGTCAAGCGTATGAGATGCCTATACGGAAAGAGACGTGGGGGGGGGGGGAGTCAAGCGTATGAGATGCCTATACGGAAAGAGACGTGGGGGGGGGGAGAGAGTCAAGCGTACGAGATGCCTATACGGAAAGAGACGTGGGGGGGGGGGAGAGTCAAGCGTATGAGATGCCTATACGGAAAGAGACGTGGGGGGGGGGGAGAGAGTTAAGCGTATGAGATGCCTATACGGAAAGAGACGTGGGGGGGGGGAGAGTCAAGCGTATGAGATGCCTATACGGAAAGAGATGTGGGGGGGGGGGGAGAGAGTCAAGCGTATGAGATGCCTATACGGAAAGAGACGTGAGGGGGGGGAGAGTCAAGCGTATGAGATGCCTATACGGAAAGAGACGTGGGGGGGGGGGAGAGAGTCAAGCCTATGAGATGCCTATACGGAAAGAGACGTGGGGGGGGGGGGGGAGAGAGTCAAGCGTATGAGATGCCTATACGGAAAGAGACGTGGGGGGGGGGGGGGGAGAGTCAAGCGTATGAGATGCCTATACGGAAAGAGACGTGGGGGGGGGGGGAGAGAGTCAAGCGTATGAGATGCCTATACGGAAAGAGACGTGGGGGGGGGGGGAGAGAGTCAAGCGTATGAGATGCCTATACGGAAAGAGACGTGGGGGGGGGGGGGGAGAGAGTCAAGCGTATGAGATGCCTATACGGAAAGAGACATGGGGGGGGGGAGAGTCAAGTGTATGAGATGCCTATACGAAAGAGACGTGGGGGGGGGGGGGGGAGAGTCAAGCGTATGAGATGCCTATACGGAAAGAGAGGTGGGGGGGGGGAGAGAGTCAAGCGTATGAGATGCCTATACGGAAAGAGACGTGGGGGGGGGGAGAGAGTCAAGCGTATGAGATGCCTATACAGAAAGAGACGTGGGGGGGGGGGGAGAGTCAAGCGTATGAGATGCCTATACGGAAAGAGACGTGGGGGGGGGGAGAGTCAAGCGTATGAGATGCCTATACGAAAGAGACGTGGGGGGGGGGGGGAGGGTCAAGCGTATGAGATGCCTATACGGAAAGAGACGTGGGGGGGGGGGAGAGAGTCAAGCGTATGAGATGCCTATACGGAAAGAGACGTGGGGGGGGGGGGGGAGAGTCAAGCGTATGAGATGCCTATACGGAAAGAGACGTGGGGGGGGGGGAGAGAGTCAAGCGTATGAGATGCCTATACGGAAAGAGACGTGGGGGGGGGGGGAGAGAGTCAAGCGTATGAGATGCCTATACGGAAAGAGACGTGGGGGGGGGGGGGAGTCAAGCGTATGAGATGCCTATACGGAAAGAGACGTGGGGGGGGGGAGAGAGTCAAGCGTACGAGATGCCTATACGGAAAGAGACGTGGGGGGGGGGGAGAGTCAAGCGTATGAGATGCCTATACGGAAAGAGACGTGGGGGGGGGGGGAGAGAGTTAAGCGTATGAGATGCCTATACGGAAAGAGACGTGGGGGGGGGGGGAGAGTCAAGCGTATGAGATGCCTATACGGAAAGAGATGTGGGGGGGGGGGAGAGAGTCAAGCGTATGAGATGCCTATACGGAAAGAGACGTGAGGGGGGGGAGAGTCAAGCGTATGAGATGCCTATACGGAAAGAGACGTGGGGGGGGGGGGGGGGAGAGAGTCAAGCCTATGAGATGCCTATACGGAAAGAGACGTGGGGGGGGGGGAGAGAGTCAAGCGTATGAGATGCCTATACGGAAAGAGACGTGGGGGGGGGGGGAGAGTCAAGCGTATGAGATGCCTATACGGAAAGAGACGTGGGGGGGGGGGGGAGAGAGTCAAGCGTATGAGATGCCTATACGGAAAGAGACGTGGGGGGGGGGGAGAGAGTCAAGCGTATGAGATGCCTATACGGAAAGAGACGTGGGGGGGGGGGGAGAGAGTCAAGCGTATGAGATGCCTATACGGAAAGAGACATGGGGGGGGGGGGGGGACTCCAAAAATCGAACACACATAGTTTACTTCCCCTTCCCACACACTACTCGCAGTGCTAACGAGGGAGGCAGATCTATGTAAGAAAAAATATAAATAAAAATAACAAACAAACTTCCTTGAGCGCTCACAGGTATAAAAACCAACGGTACGGAACCAAGAATTTATGGTTCTCTGAGTTCATTGCCCTCTGAGCTAGTTCAGTAGCTGGTTCCATGTGTACATAATATTTTCAAGAAGTGACATGTACGGAAAAAGAAACAAATTTGTTTTACTGCTGTAGGTAAACTTTCCAGCCTGAGAGTAAAGTGAGCTTCAAAGAATGGTAAAGTGTCACGCTTCATCACACTTCACTGGAATGTGCGCTGTTGTTTTACTTAAGCTGTGTGGAACAGAGGTTCTCGACCTTTTTCGTTTTCGTTCCTTTTACCCCTGTCAACTTTTCGTAAGTAAATTCATCCCTCCACTCTGTTTTGTTCCTGACACGAGCGAGTATGCATATAGAGAGGTTTCACTATTGGTATATTTGCACTGCGAGACACGGGAGGCGCCGCGAAACCCCTGTTAGCATGGAGCGGAAAGTAGGTCGCTGCGGTAAACAAGACACGTTTGACCATTTCCACGGGGAGTAAGAGTTTACAAACGGCTCTAAATAGTTTCAATCAACCCAAAAATATGAACAAACCGCAGTAAACAGATATGCACACTACCCTTGGTGAAAACGGTCTCTTTCAATTCTTGTTTACCGCAGCAACTTAGTTTCGCGATTTGGCGAAAGTGGGATCTCTCTATAAATACATACTCTCGGACGACACCGAAATAAATTATACAGAAATACCCGAAAATACATGGGCTTTGGAGGAGATAGGCGATTATAGAATACTAGATGACGCACCGGGCATTGCCCGGAATAAACAATCATGTGCTCCCCTCCCTCTCTCTCTCTCTCTCATAATTATAATAAAAGCAATAAACTACAGTCTTGCTTCAGAACTCGCGCGCACCAGAACACTACGCACCAAACTGAACGCTTGATACGGTTACTTTTTATGGCATGCACAGTACATGTACTATATATTACGAAACAAACATGCAAAAATACAGATGTTACATATCAATAAACGTTGTTATTTATTAAAAATACATGCTTGAGGTAAACAACTTTTAATTACAGCCATCATCTTCCTTATCTCAATTGCCACCTTCCTGCCAAATTTAAGGCCTGAAGAGTGTATAGTTTGGTCAGTTAGTCATGCCAAAGGTTGCAAGTTACTGAAATATATATAAAGATATACATCAGTTAAAATTGAAATCTACGAAAGCCAGACATCAGTTTTGCATTATGGATTTCTTCTTCTAAATATCGCAATCTTAGTTCTTGTTTGTTCTGTCTCCATTTTCTGAACAAACAACAATAAAAAAACAAAAACTGGAGAGCTTTTAGTATGTAGAAGAGCCATAACAAATGCACACTTTGATACTTTTTTTGTTTAAAATACTTTGTGACACTTCTCAAGCTCTTTCACAGTTCTGATTTATTCAAAGTCTTTATCGTAATCCCAACGCCTCAGACGAATTTCTCAGTTGTGCAGACAGTGGAGTTGAAAACAAACAAGAGCTAAGGCCGCCATTTTTTTTTTCCCCTAGAATTCTCCACTGAATCAGACTGAGAAAACATTGACAACTCGGTAACTGAGAAGTACAAAATACAGATCGCTGCGTCCAAAACACTAGAAAGAAAACAAACTTGAGATCTAGTGCCTTTTTTTTTTATAGGCCTCATTCAGATTTTCTTCTCAAATTCAGATTAACAAACAAACAAACAAAAATTATAATTAAAATGATGTATAAATCCAGAATAAGAAAATTTAACCTCTAAATATACCCGTAAGGCCCGGCGCGCACTATGTTAAAATTAACCACCCGTTCAATGCAAGCAATCTTTCGCGTGGCGTGCAGCAGGGTAAACTCTTTGCCAAGCAAGCACAGATCTGCGTTTGCACGCCGTGCAGCAGGCAAAGCAGGATAGTGCGCGCCGGGCCTAAGGGTAAAATGAATTTAGGCCAAGCTGGAAACCCCTGGTGTAGATGGACGTACCCGCTCTCCCGCTCTCTTTCCTCGTTACAGACACCAATAACCTGTTCAATCGTGGAAGGTCAAGAACGCACATAAAAACCCCCACACAGATCACGAAAAAAAAACAAACAAGGTGTTTTCTTTTATATACAAACTGTTCATCTCTGTCAGCATTTTTGTATTCTGGCAAAGAACAAATAGAGTCTCACGCATTGAATGAAAAATTGTAAAAGAAGCTAGATCAATATTACTCTCCGGACAAGACTGTTGATGAATTAAGGAATGGGAAGGAGAATATTATTTTAGCGAAATTGCCCTTCATTTGAAAATGAGATTATACTTAAAATATACTGAATACAAGCACAACGAAAGTTCATGTGAGATGAAGACATACCAAGAAGAGTTTAAAGACAAGTTAGATCTGTATACCGATTGTATATATTTAGAGCGCAAAAGAAACAACAACAACACCAAAACACAGATACGATAATTATACAGTTAGTGGTAAAAGGGCCCTCTAAGTTGATATGAATATCAATACTTTCTGTGTTAATTTGTTCTGGTAAATTTCATGCCTGTATAATAATATAGTTATCACTCTGCGCAAGTTCCATCACAACAAAACAATCATGCCGCTGAAATAATCATGCGGTCTACAGTCTGCCTTTCTGCCCTGTCAATTTGTGTACATACAACTCTTCAGGATTACCGCTTTATCTCGTTCTCACTGTTGTATCCAGTTCCTGTCATGAAGTTGGACTATAATAGAGTGACCATATTTTATGACCATTCGAAAATGTCCCTGGTTATGTCAAGCGTGTGACCTTCTTGCTCTACTAAAGCTACAGAGAGAGAAGTGGCTGGGTGAGATATATAGTGACAGCGTTTTGTAGTGCATATCTTTACGTGTGACAGGCTTGTCGTCTTATATGTTCTCATTTCATGGTCATGATAATTTGAGAGAATTCCTTCTTTCTTTCTTTCACTTCAGCTTAAGTATAATATCTATAGATTCGCTATCTTTCTATCTATCTATCTATCTATCTATCTATCTATCTATCTATCTATCTATCTATCTATCTATCTATCTATCTATCTATCTATCTATCTATCTATCTATCTATCTATCTATCTATCTATCTATCTATCTATCTATCTATTTATTCAGTCGTCAGTCCATTTATCCATCCATCCATCCATCCATTCGTTAGTCCGTTCTTCTGTCTGTCTGTCTATTTGCCTGTCGGAATGTGTGAATGTCTGTATACCCGTCGGTACATCCAATCCATCCTTCTGTCCGTCTATATCAGTCTGTTACCTACTTGTATGAGTTCATGTCCCACTCTCTACCTGTTCATCCCCAAATTTTACAACCTTTCCCATTTCTCAGCCCAGAAGCAAGTCTGTCTGTCTGTCAATCAAGATGTCCATCTATCCACCCCCCCCCCCCCATATAAGTCCGTTATCAGATCCTCCGGGCAGTAAAAAGTCTTCTTGCCCTCGATCACATCTACCAACGTTTCTACCTGGCCAACGGTAGGAGAAAAAATTCTGGAGGCTATAAATAAATAAACTATGTTAAAAGCGGTCTGGACAGGCGGACAAGCTCTGGAGCATGTTACGAGGACGGTACCAACTTCTCTACGGTAGGAACACGATCCAGCTGACCACAGACTTGTCAGGACCGTCGATAAAATAATAACACTAAGAAATAAGAGGACGGAGGCTATAATAGTTGCCAAGTACGAAGTTTTCTGACGTGTAACCGAAAACAAAAACGACTACAACAAAACGTACTAGCAAATAGGATCAAAACAATCATCCTTCTACCGAGTAAAAAATGTTTCTATTTTCCTGTCTGGGACATATCTGTTTTATTTAGGACTAATAATTTACTTCGGTATTCATAAAATGACAGTCAGTGGCATAGAAATAAAGACAATGCATATTATTGAATGAAAAAATATTTTGGCTTAAAAAACAAAAACAAAAAAACTTGTATAATGCTCGTATAAGCTGGAGAAAATTTGAAATAATAATGATTCAGTATAAATGCATGCAAAGACATTGTATAGTTCAGAATAGTCAGAACCGTGCCACAAACGAACGCACCATGCTCGAATAGCACGCTAAAGTGATAATACAGAGGAAAAGCAACACACGCACATATAAATAATATTCATATCCATGGCACTCCATAGGTAAGTCAGCAAGGACAGTGCTGAAAGAAATACAATGTCCCAACTGTTAATGGAACTAGAGAGGTATGCATAAAAATGTCTGGTGCAGAGAGGGGCTGGAGCAGTTTTGTTCATACCTCTCGCAGAAGAACGAACGTGGAAATGATAGATGAGCAGATGGACGTGGAAGAAGACGGATGAAGATGAATGACTGTGAGGTGAATTTAAATAATACACTGCTGAGCAAGAAAGTAGAAATTGTTTTAAAGCACAAAGAGGTAAGAGGGGGTGGGGAGGAGAGAATGAGAGAAAAAGAGTGAGACAGAAGGAGAGAGAAGGAGGAGGACAGCCAGAGAAAGGGAGAGGGGGGGGGGGCAGAGAGAGAGAGAAAAGGAGAGAAAGACAGAGAGGGTGGGTAAGAGAGGAAGAAGAGAATGGGAAAGAATGAGAGAAAGAGAGAGCAAAAGAGAGAGAGAAAGAGAGCCGCAAAGAGGCAGTGAGAGAGGGGAGAGGAAATAGAAGGAGTGAGAGAGGGAGAGAGCCAGAGAAAGAGAGAGGGAGAGAGAGAAAATGAGAAAAAGAGAGAGAGGGAGGGGGAGAGAGAAAGAAGACAGTGAGAAAGAATGAGAGAGAGAGAGAGACAGTGAGAAAGAATGAGAGAGAGAGATAGAGAGACCGAGGGTAATAAGGAGACAGAGAGAGCGAGAGAGAGAGAGAAAGAAGGAGAGAAAGAATGCAATGATGGTGAGATTGTGAGTACAGTACAGTGAGATA
>OZ007571.1:51043108-51163108 GCA_963931925.1 Onchidella celtica
AAAATGTATTTCTTAGTAAATTATACACGGGCTTGGTAATTATCTTCAATACACTTTTGTATTTACCTATAGACATAAACATTAAGATATATTATACTCTCCCTTAGCGTAAAGCCAACAGAAGAAAAAACAATTCTTTCAATATACCATCTCGCAAAAGGGAGTTCTAGAGTCGAACAAAATACACTTTTCTGACTTCAGACTTTGCGAGACGAATGCATGCACCTGTATCGTGCTCTGCATACCTAACTCAAGGACAAAAATCGATGCTCAAGGTATTTTCGATGCTACTCCTGTCCAGTAGTACTGAATACACATCTCCTGTCCAGATCCAGTTGTAGCATATGGTTTTGATCTTGTCGATAGAGACATGTTCTGATTGCAGACAATGTGCATGCGGAGTGCAAGTGTTTCATGGTGAAATAGATCCCAGAGATTTTAGCATTCTTTGCCAATTTGTGGGTTTTTTTTTTTTTAGCTCCTTGTTTTTCACTATCCATTTGTTGCCCTATGTTTTGCTTTGTAATCAATCGATGGGATGAAAGACACGTGCCTTATGTATGGGATTTATTTTGTCTACATATGTGTACGTGCAAGGCAAATGGTAAGTGTGTTAGCCATTTTACATCGTGCAGGTTTTGAAAATTTGGTTACCTCTTACGGTTAAATACACACGATCAGTTATGAGTTAATCATGATAAGCAAAGACTAAAAAAAAAAAAAAAAGCGAGAGAAGCGTAGTGGATCATATTTAAACAAGAGGAGAATCTGCTGTGTCTTGAGATCATATACTTGGACAGCTGATCCATTCATCTATCCATCGATCTATCCACCCATTCTTCCATCCATCCATCCATCCACCCACCCATCCATCCATCCATCCACCCACCCATCCATCCATCCATCCATCCATCCATCCATCCATCCATCCATCCATCCATCCATCACCCATCCATCCATCCATTCATCCATCCATCTATCCAACCATTCTTCCATCCATCCATTCATCCAAAACAGTTCGACATCATTCTACATTTATGTCAACCATATAATGAATGATGGACGTTTTATCACGTACACTGTATTCCATAGTGCAAATACAACAAGAAAAAGGTATTTCTTAGGACATTATACATGTACATGTGCTCATTAATTATCTTCAATACAATTTTGTACAGGTCTATAAATATAGCTTTCATTCCAAACTTAAACATACAATCCATAGATTCGTCCCCATTCCTGTTCCTAAAAATAATAACCCAACTAAAAATAAACCGATAAACACCTAAAAATGTAGAATACACGTATAGATTCAAACTGATCTCTTGTGTTGCACGATCAATATGTCTTGAGCAGAGAATTTACACTCTTCATAAACGCATTTTATGCCATATCAGCTCCCCCCAGAAAAGGATGAGCTGTAAATTCCAACCGAGACAGATTAGATCAAGAAGGACATCAGCGAGACTGTTCACACCTCACGTTCTCCTATTGGATCCTAAGATGTCTGCGTGTTAATGCGCCGAAGGAAATGACGTCGTGCGTCGTAAAGGATAATGAGATGCGAGGTTTGTCCGAGGAACGAAGTGTCAATTTTGGCATTTTGTTTCTCTCGGGCCAGGTGGTAAATATTTCTCGCGGTTTTTGTGAGTAAACCTGCAGGTGCACTGTTTATAATGCGTGAGTCCCTGGGTGGAAGGGAAAGGCGCGTGGCTGCAATTGTGAACTCTTTTAAAGGTAAAAAAAATGTTCGAGTCCGTGACGTGATACTTAAAGATCCGAACGTGTTTAGGTAAAAAGTTCTCTGTAGATGTATTCGTGTGCCGCCAAGTTTGCAGCTTTGTATAAAATTGCATCTCTCAGAGAGTGAATCTGTGATCGAGAGCGCTGACTTCCGAACAGTAACATGCTGAGATTCGATGAGGCACTTTTTTTTACAGTTTGCTCATATATAGAGTGTCTTCACTTAGCACATTTTAACCCTATTACTGCTATTAACCCATTTTATCGGTCAATTACGGTGGCTCATATCTTTTCTTACAGTCCTCGTCCAATTTTCTTTCCCAAAAAATGTTATTATGGGTTAAAACTTTGCTGAAAAGAGTTCCATATTTACTATGCCATCATAATTCTTTAAGAAGCTCCATAGCACTAGGGAAATGTGTTTGTGGCAGTAATCGGGTTAACAGCACATAGTAATATCACTGACCCTATGAAGGACCGCACAAGTGCAAAAGGCCTGGTGTAAAAAGGAATGGAAAGAATGTTTATTTGAAATAATTATATTCCCTATCTTAATTTTAAAATTAATTTTAATTTTATTACATATTATGCTTCCACTTATATGAAAAAAAAAGAAAGGGAATCCTTCAAGCAGTAACTAGAATATTTGGAAGGAAAGATCTGTCATCTGAAGTTGTGTGAACGCCCTTGCGCATTTTTATAAATTGGCCAGCGATTTCAAACTTGATGAAAAGAAAAAAAAAAATCACATTAAGTCTAGCCCCATAATAATGCAACGTAGCTGCGCTGTGGCCGGGTCGCGAGAATCTTTTTTACAATGCGTTGCGCGTAGCAATCAACGAAAATGCTTCGATATATCTCTAAGTTACACTAATCAGCTGATCCACCGGCCAAACAATCGCGATGGCGGAAAAACAAAACAAAAGCACTCTGTGGCGTCATGCGCAGTCTACCTATAAATTATAGTTGGCCGATGACGGAGCGGGAAATGCCTCCTCCTGCGCATGCGATATTTTATTATCGTCACAAAGGGTGAGGTGGTGACTTAGAGCTTTGTTTGGCTTTCCGGCAACGCAGTGTAAAAAAGATTCTCGCGGCCGGGTCGCAGAAGCATCAGATTTTTTTTAATGTTGGCGAATGAATGGAGTTGCACCACACTCGCAAGACATATTGTGCACATTGCGGAACCCGAATCTAATACACGACTGCACCACGATAGCAAATTACTTGTGTGCGCTCACCACAGGGGATAATAAAGTTCATTTGGAGGCAGTAAAAGTTGGATTCACTGGTTCGTTCTACAGTTCTTTAGATCACAATAATGATATTACTTCTAACCCACCACAATTCCCAAGAGCCATTTAGACAATTAAAGAACGACATGTCATATCATGCATAACTAAGCAATCTCAATAGATCAAACGATAGCAAACAGGCTGAAACCATATCGCAACCTCGGTTCTTGTTTGTACTATTTCTATTTTCTGAAAAAAACTGGAGATCTTTTACCATATAGAAGAGATATAACAAACGAACATTTTGACACTTGTTTAAAATACTTAGTGGCATTTTATCAAACTGTTTCACAGTTCCGATTTATTGTAACTCCTTATCATGATACTACAGCCGCAAATGTTTAACATGGAATTTCTCAGTTGTGCAAATAGTGGAGTCGTAACAAACAAGAACTAAGTGTGTGATGTAATGAAACAGGGGAAAGGAGAGATCTGATAGAAGCTACTTCACAGGTCAGGACTGCCGGTGTTTGTCTCATCCTATAAATAAAAGATTAGCATCTTCGATCAGAGCTTGCCCCGAAGACGGGGAAAGTGGATATTTGCATTAAGTGGACAAGTATTAGATTTACTAAGAGCAAAGCATTTTCATCAGGTTTGGACCACGGTGTGGCCTGAGCGGAAATGGGACCGGCTCAGTGGAAACGTCATTAGACAGTGAGCGGGGAAGGGGGGGGGGGGACTGCAGTGTCCAGTACCGGAGGCATTCAGAGCACGTAGTTTATTCTCATACTGATATCACAGCTAAGACCGTCTGTAAAGACGCTAAAGGCCATATATATATATATCACAGGATGTCTTTAAGGGGGTGCTGGGAACACTTAATATGACTATGCAGGGGGGTAACATACAAAACCCAGAACGGCCCAGTCAGCTGCTTGCAGACAAGAAGTGCACACCATAATTTCCCATATTTTCTTAGTAAATCCGGAAAGACCCTGTCATACTAAGCCCGGCCAGACACAATCAGCTTCTGCCACTATTTCTTGGGTGTACATTTTGTTGGCGGATGGCTGTTTCGTTGCCTGCTTAGTATAATATCCCTCTTAGAAGGAAACAGAACACACACAGACTACAAAGCAGGGATTGGAGTGGGGTAGGAGTGGGGAGTCAGGTGAGTCAGCTGGCATGGGACCACGATTTTGAGGGGGGTCTACTCCCATTGGAGTTGGGGGGGGGGCATAAAGAATATTGATATTGTAGAGACAGTCAAGTGGGATCCGTCATCGGAATAAAATTGTTTGCCATCACCGTTTTGTTTTTTAAAAGAACGCTTCTGGTTATATCATTCTATTCGGTTACATGTAAGTTCATCAAATACCCAACGAGTGCATTTTCGCCCATACGCCAATCACGTGTTTTTATCTCTTGTTACTAAATAGCCATTGCCAGGGGGCGGTAGTCTAAAAAACAGAAACATCTCAATGTCTACAAAAACGGGGGTTTTGAAGAGCTATGTGTGGTCAACTCTCTTGTACGGATGCGAATGCTGGACATTAACTAAGGACATGGAAAGCAGGCTAGAGGCAACGGGTGGTGTTTGAGGAGTGAGTGCCCGGGAAAGAAACGAGCAAGTGTTTCTTGTTATAGCTGAATCTATTGCAGATCGTCACCAATTTGTCAGGGGAAGAGGAGAGACGGAGAATGGCAACACATTAATAGGCGGATTGAAAAACATGAATAATACTTACAAGATTTACAATGACTTACAACAACCAGTAAAAACTGTTTTCAGGATGGATTTGTGGATGCGGGAGGGTGCATAGATAAATGCACGAATGAGTGAGGATAGAGTGAACGGGTGCACGAATAATTGGGAAATACGTGCTTTTAGTGCGTGGACAAGTCAGCGATGACTGGGTCAGCAGGTTATACAAATGCGTGAGTAAATGGATAAATGACTGTAAAGTCAAGTGATCTATTGATCGTTTCTGGCGTGATTGTAAACACTTGTGACAATACGACCCCAGGGGAGATAAGCACAAAAGCCCTCAAAGGGAGATCAGAACAATCACAGATAAAATGAAATCAACAGCATCTGTGTTTTCTGTTAGGGGCCATCCATAAAGTACGCAAGTTCCATTTTGACTAAATGTGCAGATTTCATGCATATCTGAAGAAGGCACTATGCCTGCGGATCCACGAAAAAATTATTTGCCAACGTGGACCCACAGTGTGTCCTGTCCTTTCTGAGAACGGCCAAGCTCTACAACTTGATTTTAAAAAAAATTCTATTCATTTACAAAAATCATTTCAGATCCATACAACACAATTTTTGAGAATTTTCCAATGTGATAAAATTTATACGAAACTATTTAATTTTATTTGTAAAACTCAGAAGTTCTGAATATAAAACATTACAAAGTACCCAAAATGGACAGTGATAGGATCGTTATCTCTACGACGTGCCGTAAAACCCAAACTCAGATTGAATACTCGGTTTTAGCGATTTTTGACCCCCTCCCTTCCCTCGTATGCCTTTCACATGCCAGGCATCATCCCCCCCCCCCTCTTGTATGAGCGTATAGTCATTAGGATGTTGAATATCAGTTATAAGGCCTTGATATTCTGAAACTTGAAAATGGCATTTTGCATGACTACTTGACTGTTTCGCCAGAAACATAATAATAATTATATTAATTACTGACCTGTATTTGATTTCTCATCATTGTTATAATCCTACAACTTTAATTTGTTGAAAATATATAAATAAAATTAACTAAACTGTTTAATGCATTACTGCAAGTCAAAAGGATAAGACAGTACGTTTCCCACGCAATGCCCCCTCCCTCAAACGTACTCTTTTCGTTACTCTTGGGGCAAACCCTACCCCCCCCCCCTTCCCCAGCCAACCCGCCGCTCCCGAGAGAGTACATACTTTATGGTTGACCATCTACCTGTGAGAACGATTGTGATGGTATCACCGGGGCAGTGAATTTAATAATTATGACTTTGCTACATTACGCTGGCTGTCGCATCGCGTAGTGCTGGAACAATAGTAGACCAGTTCAGCAGTTTAAAACCTCGTTATGAGTGACATGGTTGCTCATTAAAGGCTCTTTTATTGCACCCCGAATTGTTATGTTTACAAGTCGATGAGTCACGCCCAGCGTCATGACTATCGACGTGTTTTATCAGGTGTGCTCTAGGTTCTGCATTAACTGTCCATTCAAACATTCGCCGTGTTAGATGCATCACATTACGGAATATCTGTTAAGCCACATAAAGTTCTCTGCTCGCCACAAATGCTTTGTTTAATTCAGAAGCATTTGGCTTGATGGATTCAGAGTACTAGGAATATTTACTAAATTTTTTTCTTTTTTTTTTTAACCCTTTCAATGCGGAAAGAACATTGTTGTTAACTTTTTACTGCCCTGATAATTACAGATTTTGGATATCCGTCACTAGCTTCTAAATGTAGATTTAGACTGATAATATTCATTATTTAAGTGGATCTTCATAACCGGATTTGAGACAATTTAGCGCTCACAACGCCAATAGTCAAAGGGTTAAATGGAGAGGTGGAGCGGTTAAGCGAGTTGGTTTCTATCTTCCTAGCAAGGCGATTGGGTGCCATACCAGAGGTCGTGGGTTCGGGCCCCGCTCGTGTGACTTGTCTTTCTTCTTTCTTCCACACCCGCTTTTCTGAGCACTAACTAAGCACACACTTCTAGATGTCTCACCCGTATCATAAATTCGTTTAATTCAGAAGAAACATAATGATATTCATTTTACACCTTCACAATTATTATGAGCAGCTAATTTATTACTAAAATAATGGCCGGGCAAAAAGTTGCACTTATGGTTTCATAAGAACCGTTTGTTGTTGTTGTTGTTGTCTTCGTTTCAGTAAGATGTAACCGACACTATTTACCAGCAGGCTACCATGCCTCCTTCAAGTTTTCTAATTGAATATCTGCCATTTCGGTGGAGAGATGATGACGAAGAAGACTGAGATAACGACTGTAATGCCCACAGCAAAATTTTTCCGTTCTCTGGAAAGTTGCCTATTAGAACTTTAAAAGCATGACAGGAGTTTCTGATGACATAAATTATGAATCCATAGTGCAGCACTCTCTGGGCACTGTAGTGTTCTATACCTAAACGACACTGCGCACCTTCTCCACAGTCAAATGACAATCAATCTTTCGCTACGCGTGGAAATTAGTCGAATACTGTCGTGCTACTGCAATTTTGAAACACTTTGTCAAAGAAAAGACCACTTTACGCGCGAGCTGTTGGGGAAGTTGCTGTGTTTGCGAATCGAAACAGCTGCCAATTGGACTTCCTACAAATTTCATCTCACCTTCAAGTTCAAGGCACATTGCTTAATCTCAAGAATTTTTTCTTCTCACACTGGGATGGGAAGGGAGGGGGTGGGGTGGAAAGGCGGGTCGCTTTCCTTTTGTGACTTTGTTGAGGACCGCATAAGAAGAAGAAGAATCAGTAACCTTTCCAGTATTACATTTTTCTGGCCTTGAAGTCTCAGACGCCACTTTTCCTTACCTTCTTCAGAAGGAGAGCGGCCATTTTTATACAGAAAAGGGCGGTGTCTCATTTCCACCCTGGCTTGCACCGTTAACAAAACAAGGCACTTCTCGCTAATTCATACCTGAGGCATCGATCTGTTTCTACAGCCCTTGTCCTTGAGCAGTTCCTGTTGTGGGCCAGCCAGCGTGTGTTAGTGAGGCAAGTTAAGTTTGAAGGCATTGATTTTGCTACCCTTGCACTTAAAGTAAAGATAGTTTGGGGGCGCTGGCCTTTGAAAGGTGAAACTTAAGTAGGAAGCAATAGATAACTAATCTGAAAAGATCATTAATTAAAACAATAAGACAGAGGCAACTGAAATTTCTAGGACACATCTATCGCCTCAGGAGCTCGAACATCTAGCAGTCACAGGGAAGCTCGAAGGCAGGAAAAGCAGGGATGGATAGAGAAAAACTTTCACTGAAAGTCTTAATTCATGGACAACAAATAAACGTCACAACAACAACTCCTTCTTGAGGTTGGCTGATGACAGATCCGAGTGGAGAGTCATGATCGCCAATGTCTGTTCCACACAGGGCAACTGATGATGATGAATAGAGAGAATTGCTGAAGTGTAAATTTCAGTGTTAGCCCTAAGCACGCACTTGCCGATTTTGATTGGCCAACTAATTGGATGATGACGTCACGACAATGCGATTTCAGTGAGGTCTAAATAGCTGGCTGATGGGCTAGGTATCATTGGAACTACTTATCGTCACGTCTCTATCCAACTCGCCGGATTTTTTAGAAAAATCGGCCAGTCCTCAGCGGACCTACTCTTGTGTCGTCACCACTCAACTAGTCGGTGGGATCGGAATTGGCTGGTGTGCGCCTAGGCTAAAGCATAGATAATATGGGATGCCTTGGCGACCCGTGGTATTTTGAATGTTAGGACGGAAGCAATATTATGGATTTTTTAACTGTTAATGCACAGTAGGTCAACACTGTTGGTATGTATTGATCTCTGTGGTTTGCAAGAGAATTTTTACTTGGTAAATTCTGTCACTTTATTTGACTAGGTGGCCGTAGCTATACTGGCTTCAGTGATCTATCTATCTATCTATCTATCTATCTATCTATCTACCTACCTACCTACCTACCTACCTACCTACCTACCTACCTACCTACCTACCTACCTACCTACCTACCTACCTACCTACCTACCTACCTATCTATCTATCTATCTATCTATCTATCTATCTATCTATCTATCTATCTATCTATCTATCTATCTATCTATCTATCTATCATTCCGCCCGACCATCCGTCCGTCTCTCTGTTTGTCTGTCTATCTATTTATCTGTCTAATTCTACCAATCTCACGAAATGCATCATAAACTTTACTCATATAACTGATCACAGGCAGGGACTGCATACTGCAGAAGGAGTGTATACAACTGATGTCACACAGAATCGATTTTCCTTCGCCACTGGTAGTTTATAAGCACATTCTTGTGCAGTGATCCTCAAACTGGGGAATTTAAAAGCCAGTGGGAGGGGGGTATTAGCCGTGGGGGGGGGGGGGGATTGGGGAGGAAGTTAATTTCATAAACTGTTTCAGTAATTGCCACCGTAAAAGTATATTTTGAAACACTAATACGTAATCACATTTAACAAACAACAAGGAAACAAACGATCAAACTAACTAACTAACTAACTAACATCACTAGTTGCTATTATTTCATCAGGAATTCTACGTCAACGGTATTGACATAATATGGAAATACGCATGATAAATTAAACTTAACCCGAGTTTTTCGTTTGTCTTTTTACGGTCAAGAAATGTGTACATTTAGCAACACGTGGGCCCTGCGAATCGGATACGAGAGGGGAGGCATTTCTCTATTCAAAAAAAGGGAGGAAAATCCTCATTTTGACAGAAAAATGCATACAAACCCATAGTAAAAAACTTGTTGCTAGGATTTTAATCTCCAGCCACAAAATAATGTTATCAGCTGACAAAATAAACTTTTTAATCCGCTTAACAATGCCGTCACCTGTCATGAACAGACAGCGGAATTTCCTTGCTGCAATAGGTTATCCCTATGTTCAACCCAATGTCTTGTTCAGAGATAGCGAATCATTTTGCCAGCTGATAGCTCTCTGTGGAAAATAGATCACTTCCACAGACCCTTCTTCTTTTTTTTGAAAAGGAAAAGGGAAATTTTATGAAAAGTGTATAATTTCTCTTGAAATATCAGATGGATGACGAGTGATCTAGTTACACAGGGAGATATTAATTATGTTATGACAAGGTGGTACTGGTTTAGCCTGCGTTATTAGGTTAGTCGAGTTCCGCCATTTTGACGCAGAAGCTGCTAGAATGCAAGACGGACTGCTTTTTTAGTAATGACGTTAAACCTGAGGAAGACTTTTTCCTCACCATTTCGATGATTCTAACCAGTAAGATTACCATGATTTGTAGATTATTTTCTGTGACAAAGCGCCAACTGGACCCTTTTACCATGACCTTCACACAGTGACCTTGAATTATTCATGCGTATGACAAATTTCATTCGGTCTGTTTTATTTCAGGCGCTATGTATAATCCCGGTAGTGTTTGTATATTTTCGTGCCTAGTTTTCGGGAAGAGATGAGAGAGCGGAATATAGTTTATTTTTCTAAAAACGATATTTATGCATTTCCACGGGGCATTTTGTGCAGCCACATCATGAGGAATCTCTCAGTTTTCATTTGAAGAGCGGCTTTCCAAAACTGGCTAAGTCAAATTTTGCATGAGTTATGGCCTCTTTCAGATAGTCATACAACATAAGTGTAAGACGCGGTGTAAGTGTTCAGTTAAAACTGGCTATGTCCCGTCTTTATCAGAATACTTACTTTAACTTACTTACACTTTAACTGAATACTTACACCGCGTTTTACACTACTTTTGAATGATTACCTGAAAGGGGCCATAACGCAAGCAAAATTTGATTTTCCCAGTTTTGGAAAACCGCCCTTCATTAATTTTGTACTGCTCGGACTTTAATTCCGGTACAGAAAGCTCCACAAAACAGCGTAACAATCTCTACCAGGGACGGGCTATTCGGGGAAGGAAACGGCTGCGATATCATTATTGAAAGTCTGTCACTTTAAAACTTCAATCCTTTAGCAAATTTGAAAGCCAAAGCCAAAAAAGCTCAGGATGGATTAAATTTTTCCTCTCGTTTCTCCCGACATGTCTGTCTCTATAATGGCGGCCATCAAACTCGGATTTAACGAACAAACGCTTTTAGGAGTAAATAATACAGGCAACAACAATTACGGGCGACACAGACAGAATTGAAAACACAAGCCGTTCATCCAGGACGGGACGAGGGTGAAAATGAGACACGAACAATCTCCCTGGTGAAGAACGATATTACATCGGTGGTTCTTTGCCTCTTAAAGGCAATCCCTCAGGCTCCAGATTTTCTGTCATAGCAGCCCCCCCCCCCCCCCCCATATATATATATATTTGATAGTTAAAAAAATCTACTCAAACCCAACAGATATATTTCACAAGAAGACAAACTAAACACTACTCAATGATGTTAAGTCTTTCAAACCTTATTAATGGCAATAGGCGTGTTGAATGCTCATTACAAAAACAGAAAGTATTCTTTATCAAATGCAGAATAGGCATTTGTAGTCCATAACATCCATCTGGGCGTGCTATTGAACAAGTCAGTGGCTGCGCCCTGTTTTTGACATTAGTCACCCAAATTGAACCCCATTCATGTTTTCGCGCCATTGTCGCCCTTTTCTTCGTTTTCGCGCCCCCTCCCAAACCACCCCACCCCGGCCCCTGGGAATCATCATCCCCGTCCTGCCCCCCACCCCCATATCGCCCAAGTTGAAAATCACTGCATTACATCAAGTCTTCTTCTCTAAGCCGATGAGGGCGAAAATGACATATACATATCTTATATTGATTGATATACGTGTAATGACTTTTCAAAATATAGGCCTACCAACATCTAATTACAAGGCCATAACGGTATAACTTTAGAACCGTCTTCAGATGTTTTTGAGTGTGTGTGCTCCACGAGATGACACAATTTAAAAGCCAAACACAAACAATTAATTTCGCTGTAACTTTATATTTTTCACATGTAATATTTTCATATTATTTTGAGAAAAGAAACTGAATGCTACTTTCCTCAAGCGTCTTACGTTGCACTTAAAATAGGACAGTGGAATAATTATCTTGAAGCTACACATTGTGCGGATGTCAAATCTGATGGCCATATGATATCAGCGTATAATTATTGTAATTGGGTTTTAGAATTGAATAAAACATCCCCGGAGAGAAAAATCTACAACATGTAAATACATGTACAACTGGTGGAAATTGGGAAATGGATCACTTTTGCTTTTGCCATCCCTCCCACGTAAACTGCAGCGATTGATCAGATGACTCAAAGACGTGTTTGTGCGGTGTGATCTCTTTGACGACGGAGCGGGAAGGGGGGGGGGGGCTGCGAGGGGAAGGAGGGGAAAGGAGGGCAAAGTATTCCATGTGATAAATATTTGCTTTCAATTGTGTGTTGTTTTTTTTAAAGTTTCGATTCTCTCTGGTGCTGGTGGTTGGCAAGAGATACAGATATTAAACCAGGCACTGACGTGACTCGTGTAGCCAGTTGACAGAAGGACAAAGATCACCACTTCTAGGTCTCAAGATACGAGAGCCGCTAGCCGGTCTATTAATCGTGTTCTAATATCACAAGCTGTAGGGAAGTGGAGAGTTGAGAGAGATGAAACTGGAATGAAACAAAAAGAGAGAGAGAGAGAGAGAGAGAGAGAGAGAGAGAGAAGAGAAAGAGAGATACGGACAGAGAAAGGGAGAGAGAGAGGGGGAGGAAGGGAAGCAGAGAGAGGGAGAGAGGGGAGAGAGGGGAAGACAGACAGAGAGAGAGAAGAAGAAGAGAGAGAGAGAGAGGAACAGAGAGAGAGAAAGAGAGGAAGAGAGAGACAGAGACAGAGAGAGAAAGGAAGAGAGAGAAAGGGAGAGAGAGAGATAGAGAGAGAGAGAGAGCAAAAGAGAGAGAGAGAGAGAGAGAGAGAGAGAGAGAACAACAGAACAACAAACAATCTTAAAATGTTTGTGACATTCAAATTGCATCTTAAATTACCTAGATAATTATATTAACAGCGGGATAGGATGCTGATAAAGAACACGAGGCCTAGAGTTTCAATTGAAATCAATATTTAAAACAATAAGACCGCAAACCTTGGCGCCCACTTCGGGGAAACATTAAACCTCAACTGTCTTGAATCTATGTCACTGCGATAGTCCAAGTCTTACCACCAACATCACTCTTCATTTCCTTGGTATAAATTTTCCACTCACAATCCAAAACAATTCTTAGTGAATTTCCACATCCGCTGTGCCAGTTTCTGAATAAAACGTCACCTCTGGAGAATGAAGAATGTATAAAACCTAATCAAAAACATCCTGACTCCATTTCCTAACTCCCTTAAATATCCTTAGAACACAAACTATTCTTATTTAAATCCAAGAAAACGTTTCTTTTTCCCCTTCCCCGCCAATCTTTCTTCCCCCTTTATGTGTTAATTACTCCCACTAGACACGCGCACACACGTGCATGAATTGGAAACAGCCGAGAAAAGATCACACGGGCGAAGCTCTTAACCTGGGCCCGGGAAAATAAAAATTTTGGCTTTTGCGGATTTCATTGACGTTGGGGGGGGGGGGGGGGTTGGATGCTAAATCCGCCCACAAAACAGATGGCGTGAGGAATAGTCCTGAAATATCCTGGCTCTGTAGTTTTGGCTCTTGGAAATAAATCGTCCACTTTCGTGTGAGTAGGTGTTGGGCCCACTCATGCTTAAGTTATGAGACGATCATCACCCTGGCAGATTGTTTTTCTGGGACGTAGTTGCAATATTTGAAAACAAAACAAAACAAAACGGACGGAGGACCGAGGCGGAATGGCCAACAAGAAATGATGGGAAGCCAAGGTCTCGGGGGGGGGGGGTGCTTTTAGGCAGTAGAATTGCACCTGATAAAATAAGATAAGAATCATTTTATTATCCTACGAGGGATTTTTTTTTTCTTCATAGAGCTTTTAAGGACACATACATGATACACACATCTCGCGCATCTTTACACAAACAATATCACAACTCAGTAAACTCAATAACTGGCACACATGAAGTGACATGGTAAGGAACCTAAGTGACATTATGGCACACATTCAGCTAAAATTGTCTTGTTGAAGTGAATTGCGGAGGGCCAAAACGGCTCTCTGTACCTTTATTTTAGTATTTTTTGTTGTTTGAGAATAAAATGACGCAGAACAAGGGAGACCTACCAGCAAGTTAAAGATTATTCTTCATTTTGCCGCGACGGTTTCAGCAATTTTATAAATGTCAAATGCCACCCATATGTAATTTAAGCGCCTATCTATCCACTCAAATTGGTCAGAGGATTTTGAATGTCTTGTCAAATGCGCAGTGAGGGAAAAAAAATGCAATAATGTTTGTATAGACTCGCTAAAGTGCCGTTGGCAGAACGGTGTCACAAAGTCACGATGACATTTTTAACCGCATGAAAATGGGCCTCTGTATCTGAGAGTAAAAAAATCGTAAATAATAATATCCCAGACAGACCATACCTTCGTTCACTAGATGTCCACAACTTGCGCGCGTATAAATACCGTGAGTACTCTTGACAGTGCTCTGTGGTAGTAGTCTTTTTCGTTCACTTATGAAGGTGTGTGGTGCGAAATGTTGCATTTTTGACATGGATGATACGCGAATAGGTCGACGGACGGAATTTGGCGAATTGAGCCGTCTCGGTATCTTGTGTTTCGGATAATATCAAAGACTGAAAGTTGTCCAAAAAATGGATGTGTCCATGTAGCTTATCGTCAAAACTTGAAGCAATACACAACCTTTCATAACTGTTGATCACGCAGTCATAAAGTTTTACATGCTTACATCTTCATCCTCCAGCTCCATTATAGTATGATTATAAAAATCCTTAGTCTTTCATTTTTAGTATTCATTTCCTTGAAGGTAGACTTTCGTTTGTACTTGGCCCTAGGCAGAATTTTTTTTTTAATTGTTGGATGGCTGTTGTTGCTTGTACGTACGTAAACCCAAGCGTTTTGCGCTAGGGGCGCGTACATAATATACTTACCAATCCCGAACCCTATTCTTATCCTCAACACTAAATCCTATCGTATCCCTAACCCTGCTCCCTACCCTTTCAACAGCAAAAAAAAAGAAAACCAAAAAAAACCAAAAAAAAAACCCAGGAGTAAAAACAAAAAAGAAATCTGAAAGAATACTTAATTAAGGCTGTTGTTAGGAGTAGTTCGG
This sequence comes from Onchidella celtica, assembly GCA_963931925.1. Classification (NCBI taxonomy): domain Eukaryota; kingdom Metazoa; phylum Mollusca; class Gastropoda; order Systellommatophora; family Onchidiidae; genus Onchidella; species Onchidella celtica. Next base: position 51,058,003 of record OZ007571.1, read on the forward strand.
CGTGGGGGCGGCTCTTTAGCTCTGGAGTCACAACAGGCTTTAACATACGTACCCCTAACGCAAAACACGTCATGTGGTACGTACGTCCAAATAACAACAATCTTGTGGAAAATTGATTCTATGAATACTTCAGATTCTATTTCACGACAAAATTCTGCACTCTTGTAAAGGCTCATCAATATTTTAGCTGTATGAACACAGTCCAGTGGGCAACACATTTCTAGATCCTTCCCAGATATAAACCCGAAGCCCTAGATCTATGATGATGTCGGTGAAATCGATAAACGGTTGCCGACAACGAATACATCTCTCTTGATGTTCAAATGGAGTGGAATATCGTTAAATAATTTACTAGATTCAATGACAGCATTCAAGAAAAATAAAAAGGTAAAATGTAACTGCTGCATAACCATAAGTTATCACTGACATTGTTCGGTTAGATCAGTGCTTCTCAAAGGAGGCTGGGGGGGGGGGGGGCTATCACCCACTGGGGGGCGATGGGACACGGTGGTCTAGAGGCAAGGTGCTCGCCGGTCGGTGCAGGCGGGTTGAAATTTTGGGGTTTTGCTCATATTTTTGTGTCCCTGATCCTATGGTAGGTAGGATCAAGCACCTAGTCTTCTCGGATGAGGCCGAAAAACTCGGAGGGTCCGTGTGCATGTTGCGCACATTAAATACACCTTGGCAGTTTGGAAATCGAGAAGAGCAGGCCGAACAGGCCGCTGCCCGAGAAAAATTAAAACCAGCCCCCCCCCCCCCACCAAAAAAAAAAAAAAAGACCGACCGGCGCTGCACTAAGGTGGCGGCGTGTCTGCTCCAGATGTAACTGGGCTGCAAAGACACAATACGAAGGCAAATTTCCCAAATGGGATTAAAGAATTATACAAAATAAAATTTTACAAAAATATAAAATGAAAAACTTGATATGGGGGGGGGGGGGGGGAGAGGGGGGCGCAAAAAAAGCAGAAAAGGGCGACTAGAGGGCAAAAAACATGAAAGGGGGCGATTGAAGAGCGGGAGTATGATTGGAGGTAGATTTGGGGCCACAATACAGAGCAGCCACTGACTTGTTCAACAATGCCCATAGATGGTGTTTTGTGAACAACAAAGGCCCATTTCTTTTAGCGCATTTCGTAAAGAATGCTTTCTGTTTTATGACGGATAATCAACACGAGTTTTGATATTCATAAGGCTTTGAAAAACATAACATCATAATTCGTGTGTAGTCTGTCTTCTCGTGACATGTATCTGTTGGGTTTGAGTAGGCATTTTAAGGGGGGTGTTTGAGGGAGGGGGGGGGGCAAGAAGGAAAAGAAAAGGCGGGGGGAGGGAATGACACAAGAGAATCTGAAGCCCAAGGGGGCGATGGCCTGAAAAAGGTTGAGAACCACTGGGTTCGACAGTAACAGTCATGTTAGAAAGTGTTTGAAGACACAATTCACAGTTACATTACAATAGAATCTATTGATCCAAACCTGTTGTCTCTGACTATGGTGCTGGGACCACCTAGACTGTAGACATCAGTGGCAGAGATGTCGTGACGACAAAAATAATGTTCTTTCGAAATATCGTCACTTCTCTACGCTAATGACATACGTCATTTTTGACTCTTTTGAGACGTAAAGAAAAAAAAAAAAAATTGTTTCCTTTCCTGTCATTAGGTGACTTGCGTCATTATGATTCTATTGCATTATTACATTTTTCCGAATTGGCACATTTCTTTTTCTATAATATTATCTGATAGCCCTTATCGGCAGAAATGCAGTGAACCGTCATGTGCCCTCTGGCGTAAGTCTGATAAATGCCATTATCGCAGAGCAGTGACGATATTCATTACATTTACCGGACTTAACGGCCCTGAAGCTTAAGCTCCATTAGTTCCACAGTAGCTCCGCTCCGCCACTATAATATAGCAGTATAAAAATGTCTCTTGTCTCCTCAAAATGTCATAATATTATACCAACTTGTGATTTCCCTTCAAACAGTAGGGACAAGCGCGGGGGGAGGATGATAATGATTCATCCTTTAGCGGACTCGGGGACTCTCAACTGCATGCAAATATTTTGTTTTAGGAGGCGGACGGAAAAGGAAAAAAATAGTCACGTGACCCCCCCTGAGGTAAATACGCTTTAAGAATCGATTGCGTTTGGCCGGCCGGGGGGAAACAACAGAGGGAACAAATGTAAATATTGTCCGAGTACGTGTCAATCGGATTCAGAAAGAGGGGAACGCCCGATCCGGAATTTTGTCTTCGTTTTCCTAGACCTGGACATGCCTGACTGGCAAGTGGTAAAGGGGCCATACATGGAGGATGTTCACTCTGAGGGAGGGGGTGGAGACTGTGCCCCAAAAAACCGTTTTTAAGAATTTTACCACCGCAATACTGTTGTAACGGAAGTATTTACTTCTTCTTGTGAAACTTAAAAATGACGAAGCTCTGAAATACCAAACATGTTATAGGGTAGGCTATAAAATTATAGGCTACCCAGGGAAGTGAAAGGAGCAAAGTGGCCGTTATCCAATCGACGTGCAGTAAAACTCAACCTCAAACTCAGACCTTCACCGATTCCCCTGGAGTGTATACAAGCCGTACACTGGGGGAAAAAAAGGGGGGGGGGAAGTTCTGAAGAGCACCGGTACATTTTACAGTTACCGTAGTAAATTAAGGAGTTTGGCTGGACAATATTTTTGTTTTTTTGTTTGCAACAAACTAAGTTAGAGGGTTATACCTTAGAGTATGTAATTATGTATAGAGAGGTTTCATTATTGGTCAGTTTGCACTGCGAGACACGAGAGACTCTGCGAAACCATTGTTAGCATGGAGCGAAAAGTAGGTCGCTAGCGTACCGTAAAACAATACCCGTTTGTGCATTTCCACGGCGCGTAAGAGCTTAGAAACGGCTTTAAATAGTTTCAATCAGCCCAAAAATATGAACAAAACACAGTAAACAGATATGCACACTATCTTTGGTGAAGACGGTCTCTTTCAAGACTTCAATTTCTTGTTTACCGCAGCGACGTAGTTTCGTTATTTGGCTTAAGTGAGATCTCTGTATAAATCTATACTCTCTGGTTATACTTCTATAAAAATTTAAAACAGGCTATGGTTTGTAATGAACTAGTTAAAAAAGTCCGTGCCAAATGCCACTTAGTGCGCAATAATATCAACGTCTTAATGTGGACATTTAACATTTTAATGACCGTATGCTCGTACATAGGCTGAAGAGAAGCTGATGAAAAGCGTTCTATGTTGAGGGGAACACGGGGTGTTAAAAATGCTAAAATCTAACCTACGTACTTTATGGACGGCCCCCAAGGTTTCAAGGATATGGGCGGGATGGATATGGTATGGAGCAGGGGGTCGGGAGGTGGGGGAGGGCCTGTGTTTGGGCAAGGTGTATTTGGGAGGGGGCGGACATGTTGGGAGTCACCTCTGGTTGGCTGTCCACAGATCATGGATCCGGACAGGGGGGAATAACACACAGACTTGGATCTGATGCCTTAAGATGGCTGCACTCATTCACTGGCACGAACGGACAGAGTTTGGGTCTCACCTGGAGCTGTCTACGTCTGATTATCTAGCGTTGACCTGATTCTTTTTTCTTATTATGCTTAGAGAGAGAGAAAAGGGGAGCGGCCGGCGGGGGGGGGGGCGGGAGTCCTGCAGAATGTCGATGGTCACAGAGAGAAAGAAAGGGAGGGAGGGACAGACAGAGAGAGAAAGAGAGAGAGAGAGAGAGCGAGAAAAAGAAAGAAAAAAGGGAAAGAGAGTGTCATGGTTTAAGTACTATAATTGCCGTGCTGGGTCACGACTTGCAAGGAGTTGATTTTTCACGGTCTCGTTGATTATAACCAGCGTAATTTGTCCTTGAACTGTTCTCGTGAACAGTTTGTGTTTTGAAACACTTTTTCTTAGAGATGGAAAGAAAGTGGGGCGAGATAGAATAAATGTATAAGTTAGGAGTGACAGTGCAATTCTCGACCCCGTGATTTTGATGAACACTTAGAAGGGAAGAGAAGGGGTGAATAAGGATAGATAGTTTAAGACGCTTAGTCGCGTTCAGAAATTCGTACATAAAATGTAGAAAGCACGAGGGTTTAAAGATTTCAGTAATTGTCTTGACATTTTAAATTGACCTTGTCTGTTTTTAGTACAAGGCCGTGACCAACTCCCACGTAGAATATATTAATACTGCGAGATGAGCTCGCATGGATGCACCAATCAAATCTAGGGATTTGGACGGTAGTTTGCAGGTGGCTGCACAGTATAAAAGTGTAGCCATACCTATGTCCATTACTCCATACAGAAAACTCCAATCTGTGCAGGCGTCGGCACGATTCTGCCTGAAGAATCCTAAGTCTGTTCGATGTCATGTCTAGTCCACTATAGACATTTGAGATGAAGCCATATGCTTGAATGAGATATGCCCACTGCTATTGTCCACTGTTCCCTGGTTGTTTCTAACACCAGGGACCAAGCGTAAGTGTTTGTCCATTGATGACTCAACAATGAACGAGGAGCTGAACATAAGTTATCCACTAGGACAGGATTGCCGCATATACTAGGAGTGCTACCCAAGAATGCAAGACAAAGACTTATATTGACTTGCAACTAGTATGAATGTATAGCATACACATCTGTGAATTGGGATTGATTTGTCTGGATGAGGCTGGGAATTGCCAGCCCATCCTAGAGTAGATCTCTAGACTTAGCTACGTCAGTTTATATTGACGGGCTCGATTCATTATAAGCGGTAGGCACAAATAGCTGAGATGACATCGTCGCCAGAGACCATATTAGTATATTGATTGATAGATAGTAGGCAGACTATATCTGAGAGATATATAATTAGTACTTAAATTGTTAGTGAGTCAGAATTATCATAATCTTATAGGAATCTAGAGTAGACTTCTAGTGACGTATTATTGAATTTAGATTTGATGCTGCTGATGTTGTCTTTACTATATAATAGATCTAGACAAAATTGTTAGGGTAATTAATGTAATTAAATTTGTGGCCCTGCAGGTCTGTTTATGAAACTTATTCAGATTGTTCTTAGTGTGTGGCATGGTACGAAAGATTAAATATTAAATACCTCTCGATTTAAATGCAGTCATAATACCATCATTGAGAAGACCCTCTTCATAACAGCTAGAGGGGACTTTAGTCGAGTCTCGTAATACTGAAGGGCACTATCACCCAGTCCAGAACCCTAACAGAGAGAGACACGACAGACAGACAGACAGTGGATGAGAGAGAGAGAGAGAGAGAGAGAGAGAGAGAGAGAGAGAGTGAGAAAAAGAAAGAAAAGGGGAAAAAGAGAGACAGACGGACATACAGACAGTAGATGTGAGAGACTGAGAAAGAGAGAGAGATACAGAGAGAGAGAGAGACAGAGACAGAAAGAACTAGAGCAAGAGAAAAAGAGAGAGAAAGAAAGGGAGGGAGGGACAGAGAGAAAGAGAGAGAGAGCGAAAAAAGAAAGAAAAAAGGAAAGAGAGAGACAAGACGGACAGACAGACAGTAGATGAGAGAGAGAGAGAGAGAGAAAGAGAAAAAGAGAGTGAAAGAACTCACACACACACACACATCAAAATAAACATCGCCCAGTATTAAGGAAAAGGAGCACCAAGGAAAGACACAGTGGGAAACAAAGGGTGGACTAATTCAATATTTGGCCCCGCTAGAAAAAAAATGTCCGTATTACGAGAGAAAGTGGTGTCGGCTTTGATTCCACACAACAGACGAAATGCCATTAAAACGAAAGGAAGCCACAGTCGACATAAATCACTGCCCTCTCGTTCGCAGTTACGAATAGGCGAGTGCGTCTGACTTCAAGAACAATTCATCCCCTTAGAATGACAGGGTTCTATCTCCATTTTTTCGGGTGAACTGAGTTACACACTTCTACGAGCCTTCTCCACTGTGTGTCAAAGTATCAAACGGATTGGGTATGTAATTTGTAAGTATTACAAAAAACAACAACAACAGCAAAAATGTTGTTTGCTCTGAAAGCTATGATAACACGAGACTTCAATCCTCGATTTCTGAAAAGTTGACAGGAGGGCTAGGGAGTTACAACTTTGTCACTATAAAGAGCCCAGACACACTGGCTTCGGTTTCATTTAACTTTCGGCTCGCTTTCCCCCCAGATATCCCGAATGACGCCAGTGTCGCATTGGCGACAAGTCGAGGAGAAGTCAAAAACCTTCACAGTGCCTTTTAGAGCGCACGGCGTTTCCGCTTTTGTCTCGTTTCATTTCGCATTGAGACTGACTGTCTTTTCGGCAATCTACGGAAAGCGAGCCGAAAGCGAAACGAAACCGAAGCCACTGTGTCTGGTCTCTGTCTGGTTAAAGATACAACGCGTATTCATGATTGTTGTGTCTGCGAAATTGTTCACTCGGTGTAAGCGAAATGGACACGGGGTTTTCAACATATGAGACTAAAAAAATGGAGATAGATCTGGGAGAAGAGACTATGTTCATGATAAATTTCCTTCCCTCTGGATGAAAGGCACTTATTGTCAGTCGCACTCAATAAGGCTGGTGGCTCACTGAATCACGACTGTTTTATCTTGGTTCCAGTGTGAGATATAAACTATGGAATTAAAAGGGACCCAGTGATTTGGCAAGATTGAAAAGCCGTCTCACCAGTTCGGGCGCTTCAAAACTATCTTCAGTCAGATGACGGAGAGAGAGACCTCGCCCATTGAGTCAAGACAGACGCGAAAACAGAGCGGACTTGGTGTGCCACCAGCCTAAATGAGATTTCTTTAGAGAGTCACAGGCAGACTCTTTGAGTCGAAAAGCAATTCGATAAGACCATATAACTATTTAATTATATTTTTGGTGAAAAGCCTTTTGACTGATTTACTTTCAGGCTCAAAGCATACAATCCAGATGACAAGCCCAGGCGTCATGCAAATGTCACTCGGCTAAAGAACAGCGCCATTTTTCTGCAGGACGCAGTGTATGAATTTTATGAATCTGAATAATGCGCCCCCATTTATCAAAAGACGTTATTCTACTGTATATATTAACAGTTTGATCCGCTTAAGCCGCAAGTGTTTTGTTGGGGTTTGTACACGCTATAGCAACTGGCAATTACCATAACTTTGACTAGCACATGTGAATATCGGAAATGACGTCCATAACTGGGAAATAATGGCTAAAAGACACCAGAAAAGTAACAACTAACACAGCAGGAGAAAGTTCAAGAATATTCCGTGCCAGCTTCCAAGTGGGTTACAGAAAAACAATATTTAATGTGATAGAACAAATGTCAAGCTTTAAGGCTGATAGACGGCCCAGCAAATCTTAATTACAATGGAACTAAATCACAAACGGAAATACAAACATAAAGCCTTTCTTGGGTAATCCTATAGTTCTATTCTTTCAAATGTTTCGCAGAACTATGTGTTTAAATACCATAACAACCATTCTCTATTTGTTTCAGTATATATATATATTTAATATTATGCATCACAACTATACGCACAGAATGAAGGTGTTTCAGTGCAACTGGTCGACACAATTTAAAACGTTTTTGGAACATTTGCGTCCATTGCGTGCTGTAACAGCTGAGGTTGTTCTAGCACGTTATAGTAGGGGGGGGGGGGTTAGTTGATCTAACTACAACCCTTTAGAAAACGAAACTATTACAGCTGTAAAATAAATAAACACGAGATCCGACGATAGATTAAATAATACTAAAGTTTAATAACTGTATAGTGAACAATAAATTACTAGGAAGACACCAGCGAAACTAAATATCTACGCCACACAAAAGGAAACTCACTTACTCACCCCACCAACCACTCACACAGGTCTATATATATAAACATTCCTACAGAAAGTTCCCGAAATAAACGTTACCTTTGCCCTCGCACAAACTAACCAATCACGCATCAATACGTCATCAGGTTACATCACTCAAGGCCAAATCTGGCGTAAACATTCGTATCCACAACGTTATCGAATATTCGGGAACATACTAATATTTACTGAACGAGTCAAAACACCTGACAACAAGCGAGCGAGGAAAAAAACTACTCACTAGAAAAGAAGGTCAGGCCACGGAGTACAGTACACTCTGGCGGTTGTCAACAATAAAATGAAAAAAGTAGTGGACACATGCTCAGCCACCAGCACAACAACAAAACCGGGGGAGGGCAAGGGGTAGCCCGCAGATGCTACACGTGCCAAATATCTCGACAGAAAAATCTATAAAACGATCAACATGTCAGTAATTGTTGTCTCAGTACGAACAGCAGGACAGAAATGACTGTGTTACTTTTTCCAGCTTGAAGTTAGGGGACCGTACTAGTTTACATTAAAAGCTGTAGTAGAACAGTGAACAAAACCCAGTATTTTCTCTATTCGGTTTTGTAACTAAGGGGGTAAGTTCAATACTGTGCCTAAGTCCACTCTATGGAAAAATAGATACTGGGTTCAATTCAATTAATAAGGGGGTATAAACACTCATGGGTAGTTTGAAGGCAATTAAACAAATATTTTTGGAGTCACCGCCCGTTAGATGCATTGCATCTCCATGCGACATACTGCCATCGGTTTTTGCCGTTTTTCTCAAAACTACAACTTCAGCACGGTAGTGGAACTAACCCCCTCAATTAGACAACCGTTCCGTAACAACAACTTTTTTTTTGTTTTTGTTTCCCGAAGGTACCTTTAACTTACAGCGATTCCATGCTGAAGCCAGTTAAATCCACTTTATCTCCAGAAATATTTTGTTCAGAAAAAAGTAGGAATTAACACTCTTGGTGAAACACTTCACATACATAAACTATTAACCACTGTCTTGGTCCAGCTCGCTCGGATTCAGTGACTGGTAAGTCCATGAATCAATGAAATATTCTACAAACCACTGGAAAATTTTGATTCAACTTTAAACCCTGTTATGTTATTTCTCTCCTTGACAAAGGTAATACATACCGAAAACTTGGTGTGTCTTATTTCTTCCTTCGCGTTTGTTTGCACCGTTTCTGTATTATTTCTTGCGCGAGACTTTGCTAAATACAACTTTTTCTTTATGCCACATTTTATCCCCAGGTCCTTGGTTCATTGCTGTTGTAATGTCAGTAGTATTGCGAGCACCTGGAACTTGCTGAAGAATTCTTCCACTGTTCAGTGCTGTTGTAATTCACTAGTACTGCGAACGCCTGGAACTTGCTTAAGGATTCTTCCACTCGCTTTTCTATTGTCTCTCAGCCCATCATCCTGCGATCTCTGGCAGTTCCGTCATTGTTGTGGCAACGTTATCCGCAGTTAATGATGGCATTCTCCGTCCCCCGGCCAACGCCCTGGCCTCTTTCATCGGAAATTGCAATTTTCATTAGACTGTCATTCCCCATGAATTGTCCACCGGGTGGCGTGGAGGAAAGAGATTGGGCGGGAGGTCTCGATCGTAGAGCAGGGAAAAACCAGAGGTTTTGGGAGGGCTTGCTGATGAGGAATGGGGATGTCAATGGATTACAGTGAGAAAATATTGTGGGGCTGGTGGTGATCGATTAGAATAAAAATGATGGACATCATCCAGGCTTTTTGACATATTGGCTGGACGTGGGGGGATAAGTTGTCACCTGGGGGAATAACTGAAATTCTTCCTGGCATGTTTTTCCTATGCATTCTGCCATAGTACTGACTTGCCTGTATGGTTCAACAGGTGGTCAGTTTTCAGTTGGTGCTTACTGAAAGGTTTTCTGTATTTGATGCGCCATGACGGTTCGGTCCACACGGTACATTTTAGGTAAACAGAGTTATTGATATCAAGAAAGAGAACTCTTTTCCCTTGGATTTGATGCAAGATTCATTGAATTCTGAACATTTTTAGACTGTGTTAACGTGTGAACTGAGTGGGTCCGATTTAGAGTCCTCTTCGTGTCGCAACCCTTAACTGAATGGGCGTAAAATGGCAGGAAAACGAATGCTGCACGTTTTTGATTCAGCTTGCTCTCCGCTCGTGAACATCGGGCTGGAGGTAAGAACTGACGGGACACACCCGTCTTTTAATCTCAGAACAATGGAGAGTTTGCAACTATTGTTTTTGTTTTGGGTGAAAAGAAGACGCCATACAAGACGTTACTGGACTCACAGTATATTTCAACGAAGAGAGGAGTTTGAACAGTTGTCATCACTTTTGTCATACAGAGGTTGTCTTTTTTTAACCGCAGCAATAAGAGCTTCGTTTTGTGAAACGGAATCCATTGTCACTGAAGGCGTAGCTATCTAGGTCGTGTGTAGTAATGAAATTGCTGGAAGGAAACTGGAAGAAATTTTAATTGCGAGATAAAACCTCCGTGATCGGTTCAGCAACTGGGAGTGGCAGGGAAGGGACACGAAAGGGAAACTGACACACTCAGTCTGCGATGATGAAATATTGAGACGCTTCCGGTGATTCGGCAACTGGGACTAAAGGTCAAGCTGAGGAGAAGCGGGAACGGAGAGGAAATCGGATTCACTCAGTTTACACACTTATAAGGAATTGAAGTTGGATGACTACCACTTTTTTTAAGACGTAAAGTTTTGAGAAAAGTTCGTTTGGGCAATTACTCATTAACTAGGCCTATGCCGTCCGGACCGAACCGTCGCGCTGCGTCACATAATGGCTATTAAAAGGGGATTGTAGCAGTTTACACAGAAAGCTGTAAGTGAGCAGTGAACACAACTCAGTATTTTCTCTATTTGGCTTTGTAAGTACACTACGGACCTATATCAAAATTAATGCCTTTCTAAACATAGACGCAACTGACCTATCACATTTCCACAGTACCAATAACTTAGAATTAACCAGAACAGTTAATGGAACTTCGGAGATGTCCTCGCTAAAGCTTACAGCGACATTTTGTTTTATCTGAAGTTCGAGTGTTTACCATAGACTGTGGTGTTTCCATCGTGAAGTGAATTCACTTAATGGAGTGTTATAAAAATACTCGAGGTCAATGCTTGACAAGGTTGTTCTAAAACATGTACTTAATTTAAATGTAATAGGAGGAATGTCAGCTAGCCACTTCGGTAATGGCAACACGTCAGGCAAAACAAAATGGAGGAGGTGAACACTCTTTGCAATGTCACTTTAAGGTATTGGCAGATAGCGTAATTCACCGGTCTATGTTCCACAATTCCGCTCATTATACTTTTTTTTTATTTGTTGAGTGTCTGTATTCGTGGAATAATTTGCAACAATCGATATTTCTAACTGATAAATGGCAGTTTATTGGCTATGAAAGTACACTCATAACTTACTATGTCGGAAAAAACAATGGCTGAGTATTATGAATTCTCCCATCACGACGCATGAACCCAAAATGGCACAGCCATCTGTGATGTGTCAGACAGAAAGTGAACTCTTTATCATGCCGTTATTTTTGCCACTGGAGGTCAGCCTCGAAAATACTTCTTTCTAAAATTCAATGAAGATCGGTCTCGCAGTGATTGGCTGCTAAAAATAAGGCTTTTTCTGATGGCTTCCAGCAACAAAATCCGATTTTAACCCTTCGCGATCTCCAAGCCGGAAAATTAAATTCTTCAAGCCCCGCTATCTTCTAGCCAATCCCCCGTTGGTTGAGCCATGGAACAGTCGGGAATGTTGCGTGCACAAGTAGAAGGACCAGCACCCGAACAAAGTTAAAAGGGAGATCGAAGACCCTGTGGTTAGAGCATGGGGTACAAAGATAAACAACGCGCAAAGTTCGAATTAACCCCCATTCTCTCTCGTGGTGTAGTCCTTCCTAAAGTGACAGCTTTCTTGGTCTTCCCGTGGTTGGGAAAAAGACAGAGAGGGAGAACAGTTCTGGGTGCAGTACAGCCCTGCGTCTAGGGCATGGCAGCGGTTCTCGACCTTTTCCAGACAATCGTCGCCTTAGGCTCCAGATTTTCATTCACCCCCTCCCCTAAAGAAGACATACTCAAACCCAATGGATACATTTCACAAGAAAACAGACTACAAAAATAATGATGTTAAGTTTCTCAAAGTTTTATTCACGACAATAAATACAGACGTTTCGATTATCTATATAAAATAACAGCAAGGAAAAAAATTCACTGCTGCGAGGAAGAAATGCCCAGGCCTGAAAAAAGTACATGTGAAAGATAGTTCATTTTGCTCTATGTCTATTCCTTTGACATGAAAGCAAAGTATCGTAATTTTGTAATAAATGAAAATAGGCCTAAAAATATCGAATAATGCTTTCTCCTCAACAATGATGGCCTCCCTCCTGCCTTTGTTTTGTTTCGACTTTAAACTTCCGGCTGCCTTTCAAAGTTTGAAGGCATGAGTTTCTGTGCCGTCTGCTTTATGCACGGTACGGGCCATGTGGGTGTTGCTGTGCCAGTTGTGAGTTGTTTTGTACCTAGATCTACATAATCTGTGTGCCGATTGTGCGTGTTGTTTTCTACCTTGATCTTCATAATTTGTGTGCCCGTTCTTTGAACGGGTCCTTATGCTAGTTTATTATTAAACAGAAAGCATTCTTTATCAAATGCACTAAAATATAGACTTTTTCTATTCATAAAACCCATCTGCATGTGCTGTTAAACAAATCAGTGTCTGCCATGTACTTGTCCCCAAATCGTTCTCCATTCATAATCCCCCCCCCCCTCCGTTCGATATTGCCCCCTTCATTGTTTCCGCCGTCCCTTGTCATCCTTTTCTTCATTTTCGCCCCCCATGCCCCCCAATCTCCTTGGAAACCAAAATCGCCCGCCCCCCCCCCAATCTCCTTGGAAACCAAAATCGCCCCCCCCCAATCTCCTTGGAAACCAAAATCGCCCCCCCCCCAATCTCCTTGGAAACCAAAATCGCCCCCCCCAATCTCCTTGGAAACCAAAATCGCCCCCCCCCAATCTCCTTGGAAACCAAAATCGCCCGCCCCCCCCCCAATCTCCTTGGAAACCAAAATCGCCCCCCCCCCAATCTCCTTGGAAACCAAAATCGCCCCCCCCCCCAATCTCCTTGGAAACCAAAATCGCCCCCCCCCCCAATCTCCTTGGAAACCAAAATCGCCCGCCCCCCCCCAATCTCCTTGGAAACCAAAATCGCCCGCCCCCCCCCCCCCAATCTCCTTGGAAACCAAAATCGCCCCCCCCCCCCACTCTCCTTGGAAACCAAAATCGCCCCCCGAGAGGGCCATCTCGCCCACGTTGAGAACCACTGGTCCAGGGCAATACACAAAAAGCGATTGCCAATCCCCGGAGAACAATAGTCTTGCCAGTCTTCTAATGATTTCCTAAGAAGAACGAGATGAAGAAGATGAAGAATAGAAAAAAGTGAATGAAACGACACATCATTTTCAGAATTTCCAGACAATCTGGTGAAGAATCTGGTGTCGTTGTGGGCGCAACAGTCGTGTATATATGTAGGAAGTGTGTGTGTGTTTGTATGTGTGTCTTTGTTTTCTGAGAATCTCTGCCCTCGGCATTTGCGCTTCTCTTTAAAATAATTTTCTCTTATTCTTGTTTTTGTTACATTTATATGTGTATACTAGATCTAGGTATTGTTACATTTATATGTGTATACTAGATCTAGGTATTGTTACATCTATATGTGTATACTAGATCTAGGTATTGTTACATCTATATGTGTATACTAGATCTAGGTATTGTTACATCTATATGTGTATACTAGATCTAGGTATTGTTACATCTATATGTGTATACTAGATCTAGGTATTGTTACATCTATATGTGTATACTAGATCTAGGTATTGTTACATCTATATGTGTATACTAGATCTAGGTATTGTTACATCTATATGTGTATACTAGATCTAGGTATTGTTACATCTATATGTGTATACTAGATCTAGGTATTGTTACATCTATATGTGTATACTAGATCTAGGTATTGTTACATCTATATGTGTATACTAGATCTAGGTATTGTTACATCTATATGTGTATACTAGATCTAGGTATTGTTACATCTATATGTGTATACTAGATCTAGGTATTGTTACATCTATATGTGTATACTAGATCTAGGTATTGTTACATCTATATGTGTATACTAGATCTAGGTATTGTTACATCTATATGTGTATACTAGATCTAGGTATTGTTACATCTATATGTGTATACTAGATCTAGGTATTGTTATATCTATATGTGTATACTAGATCTAGGTATTGTTTCATCCCAATGGATTTGGCGGGGGTGAGGGTTAAGGATTATTTTTTTTTTTTTTAAATTTTGCCCGGGGCAGCCGGCCTTGTTAAGCCTGCATTTCTCCACTTCCAGCTGCATGAGTGTGTGTTTGAGGTGTTTGAGGTCCATATGTGTAAGTGTGTCTATGTATATGTGTGGGCAGGGGGCAAAGGGGGTGGGGGGGGGGAGAGTGAGTGCTGAAGTGAATGCCGAATAACATAATAATAAAAACCCCTCAGTGAGAGGAGGAAGATTACGGGGGATATAACAGAGGTGATCAAAGCCGAGGTCGCAAGTAGGTTAATTTCTTTAACCCTGATGGCGATCTATCTTCGTTTTATGGTCGTTTTCCAGGAAGGAGAGCTCAGCATTTATGGGCATCTCTTGCACTCTTGGACAAGAGGAAACAGAGACTCACATGCCGCTGGGAGGTTAGTTATGACACCAGAAAGTGAGTGGGGAAAAATTGGCGAGAGCAGTTTATGACAGAGAGAATGATTAGTGGGTGATTAGTACGATGAGTCCATCGTAAAAGTATGAAAGTGGAGGAATCGAATCTAGACAGCCAAAGAGACTGAGCTCCGATCAACTTAAACAAACATAACAGTATTCAGACATCCATGTGTTACGGCTACCCTACGTCAATGTGACGCAGATTTTCAGACGGATTGACAGGATTACCATCGGGGCGGGTTCCTTACATCAAACCGATGTCAACGAGATGTCGTAACCAGCGGATTTACGTAGGAGTGATGTCATTCCTATGTGGAAACCTGACGTCAGTCCTACCCTATTGGACTTCCCTAGTATTGCCGGCTGGGTGAGACATGCCAATGGGTCAAAAAGAGATGCATTTTACACAGAAGCAAAGACACGTTTGTGCTCTGAGTGACTGACTAAGAGATACATGGGCTGACTGACTAACACAGACTGGCCGACCAACTAAACAGACAGACAATACAAAGACAGACTTATAGAAAAAAAGTAAACACTAAAAAGATCAGAAATACAAGTCGAGTAAACATTAAAATTTGGAACATTTTTTGGAATTATACGGTTTTATTGTGTGTGTGTGTGTGTGTTTGTTTGTTTGTTTGTTACTAACTCTGGGCTTTGCGACGAAAAACTCCCCAACCCACTCCCCCCTTACCTTTCCTTCACCCATTTTACGATTTACGTAAGAGGAGGCAGATAGACATTTGTGAGTGGATCTGGGAAAGTCGGGCTTGAGGTGAATGACCAAATCCGTGAGAAAACCTCAAAGGGGGGAGGGGGGGGGGGGTATATTTTCAAAGGAAATTGAGATTTGCTTATAAACTGAAAGATTAGCCATTTTTCTGCATTCAGTTACAATATTTTACTTGAAATCGTCTTAGAAATATTTTATTCTGATTTACTTAAAGCGGTTTAAACATGTCTGACCATGAACGATTATTGTAGAAGGTTTGCTAAACAGTTCATGAAGAAAATAAAAGTAGGGGAAAAAAAAAAATCACACAACAACCTCAGTTTAAAAGACGAAAGGAATCCCAGGCCAAAGAGAACTACAAAGGCAAAGGGGAGGGCAGGCTATGATTAATCTCTCTAACATGACCGTGCTTATGGCACTTGTGGGGCCATCTGGGTTGAAGACTTGATGAAGATTGAATAGAAGCCCCTATCAGACAGGCAGGAAGCAGGCCCGGGGAGTAGTTTTAGCCCAGAAAGTTTTTTGATTGGCTAAAGTGTACTTGGGTAATAACGGTTTGGCTGAGCTGATATGTTACTAACAACAACAATAACAACAACAACAACAGTAACAACAACAACCGCAACAGCAGCAATAACAACAACAATAACAACGGCGACGACGACAAGAAACTACAACAGCAATAGTAAAACAACAGCGACAACACAATAAAAGGAATAACTACAACAACAAGAAAGACAGAGGCAATAACTACGACAACAGCAACAATGACGACAACGAAGACGACAAAAACAAGACGAAAAATCTCACGTTTTTTTCCTTTGTAATTATGATTCCAGCCTTGACAATATGTAGACTTTACAAGAGAGAGAGAGAGAGAGAGAGAGAGAGAGAGAGAGAGAGAGAGAGAGAGAGAGAGAGAGAGAGAAGAGAGAAAGAGAGAGAAGAGAGAGAGAGAGAGATAGAAGAGAGAGAAGAGAGAAAGAGAAGAGAGAGAGAGAGAGAGAGAATGCTTATTCCAGTGAAGCGTGTATTTCTACGCATGTTTTCAAAAAGTATTATATTTCCAAAATATGCTTACATGGGAACACCTACCATAAAAATAGAAGAAGCGATTTTTAAAAAACGCCCGTGCTCACAGAGTGAAAAAGATGCACATATAAAGTCCTGACAGACAGAAAGAGAGAGAGAGAGAGAGAGAGAGAGAGAGAGGGAGAGAGAGAGAGAGAGAGAGAGAGAGAGAGAGAGAGAGAGAGAGAGAGACAGACAGAGAGAGAGAGAGAGACAGAGAGAGAGAGAGAGAAGAGAAAGAGAGGAAGAGACATAACAGTGTCATGGAGGAAGAAAATACACGAGATGTTAAAAAAAACCAAAAACATCAACTTTCCCGTGCCACTCGACGGACAAAAAATTACTCAAGCACGCCAAATTATACTGAAAACGATATTGAAATGATTATATTTGTAATCGATGCAGACATGACGGCGACATGCCAGTCTAATACGCTGAGGGTATCATTTCCCAATACCAGACAAATGTTTAATCATATTACCAGAACATTTGAAAAAGGCTATAAATATCATGTTTTCACACCCATTTGATCCTCCCCTCTAGAGTATACCTTTTTTTTTCATGACCTGATCAAAACCTTCGAGAAGTTACTGGTTTGTTTTTTTTTTGTCTTCTCAAAATAATGTTGTTTTTTTTTTACCCCCAGCCTGTCAAAGCTGCGATTTTTTTTTACACAAAAAAAAAAGTGATCGATAAAAGTCTGAATCTTAGAATGCGACTATGAAAAGTCGGAAAGTGATACAGGAAGTTTTCGAAACATTGATGGGTATTGATAAATATCCAAGAGTAGAGAGGATGCTAAATATGGCAACACAGCAGCTGACCTAATTCCTGAAGTAGGAATGTAATGCCTAGTATGCAACTTGACTTTCATAACTTCCGGTTGCTCTGAATGGCAACCAAAGAGAAGAGGATGACCAGGAAGAAGACGGCAGGATGATATTAAATAGAGAGGGGGAACAACATGTATGATGAAGACATCAGACAGAAAAGAATGGAAGTCATTGTCGGAGGGCTACATCCTACAGTGGATGGACTACGCCTGGATGAAAGGTGTTCTTCATGAATTAGAAACTGTTCAAAATACAGAAATGCTTCAATACTACAGTTGTCTCTATGCGTTCTCTGTTATTATAACATAATGCAGCCTTAGTTCTTGTTTGTTCCAACTCCACATTTTACACAAATGAGAAAACTGGCGTTAAACGTTTTGCAGTTTTAGTCTTCAGAAGTTAGATCAAATTGGTTCTGTGAAACAGCTTGATAAGGGCCAAACGCATTTGAAACAAGTGTCAGCGTGTGCATTTGTTATACCCCGTCTATGTACTAAAAGATCTCCAGTTTTTCAGAGAAATGGAAATTAGGAAAAACAAGGACTAGGGTCTCGATAAGGTATCAAACTACGGGTTACATAGGGAAGGAGGCGGGACAGATGGTTGGGGGTAGGAGTGAAATGTGCTTGGGGATTATTATGTTGGAGCGGATACAATAGTTGTCAGTTGTTGGCCACGAAAGGTCCCTAAGGTGTCATAGAATATAACGTAAGTCATTGACGTACCCTACACAGTTTCCCTGAGATGTTGATGAGAGAGAAGTCGTCCACGCAACGCCTATAAACACCCGAACTCGATTATGCTGAACGCTTCAGTGAGAATCTTTCCTTCCCAGAAGTATTCACCGCCAGTTCCTGAGGACTGACATATGAGCTAGGTCACGTAAATTATACATTTGCCAATCAATGTTCTTGTGGTTAAGACACGAAACGGTCGGGGTCGGCACGGACACGGAAAGCGCGGTTTGGTTTTGAGCTTTCTGCAGAAAGGTTCTCTGCCTTGTGCATTTAGACTTCTTTTTCTCCTGTTCTTCCTTGTTGTATTTCTTGTTTCTGACATTTCCTTGTTGAAAAAAAAAAAAAAGTTTGTACACTAGATGACGCCTGTATTGCTAAACGAAAGTGACATTGAAAAATGTGTGTATCATACTAGGTAACTTCATAAGGTTTAAGAAATATCGGACCTGCCAGTCCATATTGTGTCATGAAGCGTTTATTCTTTATCTAGTTGATCTGAATCTTAGAGCAATTTGAAGCTTGTGGCAAACGTTAGAGGGAGAAAGAGCGGGAGATGAGAGAAAGAGAAAGAGAGGGAGAAAGAGAAAGAGAGGGAGAAAGAGAAAGAGAGGGAGAAAAAGGAAGAGAGAGAGAGAGAGAGAGAGAGAGAGAGAGAAGGGACGGAGGGTAGAACTAATTTTATTCAGCGCTCTATATCATCGACGGCCAAAATATTATCATGAAATCGCGTAAGGAGGGTATCATACTAAGACCGGAACGTCATAGCCAGTTGCTGCTAGCAAAATGTACACCCAAGAAATAGTGGCAGCTCAGAAGCTGACTGTGTCTGACTGGGCTTAGTATGATAGGGTCTTCCTGGATTTACTAGGAAAATACAGGAAATCATGGACTGCACTTATTGTCTGTCAGCAGCTGACTGTAACGTCCCAGGCTGAGTAAGGTATCCCCCCTAAGTGTCTTCTCGCAGCAGCAGATAGTAACTCTATTTATTTCAACTATTCTAGGAACCCAGTGTAAGCATGATCACTCTTTTTGTATTGGTGAATGGAGAGTGCAGTTGACCCATTTCAAATGCTTATGAATAAAAATGTATTTACGATAAGGAAAATAGTTTGTTTTTTCTTCTATCCTGTAATATCAGACTCTTCATATTTGTGCGGTTTGGTGATTGGACAAACAATATATTGCAAGTTAAAAACATCAACTCAACAACATTAATAATGACGAACGATGAATCTGGTTTATCAGATCAAATATCGTCAGTTTGTCGGCCAAATGATTATATCAACAAGGCGACCATTTTTAGTTACACAGCAGAAACAATACCAGAATCTCAGAATAGGTAAGCGCGAGAAGGCTTGATGGTATTATATTACTTTGCAAAATGAAATGTTATGATTAAAAACATTCTATACTCTATGGCATTTATGTAAGCAAACAAACAGCGTTTTTTCTTTTCTTTTTTTTCTTCACTTTTTTTGTTTGTTTTGATCCTGCCAAGTGTGGGCATCTTCCTGCATCCGCCTACATTTTAAAAATAAAATGCGACGCCACTGGGACGCGAGAGCAAACACAACAAATTCGTATGTGCACACCTAGGCTAAGAGTAGAGAATGAATAAAAACAATGACAAAGAAAAAGAGAAAGAGAGAAAGAAAGAAGAAAATTGAGAGAGAGAAAGAAAGAAGCGAGACAAAGCGAAAGAGAGAGAGAGAGAGAGAGAGAGAGAGAGAGAGAGAGAGAGAGAGAGAGAGAGAGAGAGAGAGAGAGAGAGAAGGAAAAAGAGAGAGAAAGAAGAAGATTGAGAGAGAGAGAAAGAAAGAAGAGCGACAAAGCGAAAGTGACGGAGAAAGAGAGAGAGAGAGAGAGAAAAAAAAAAAGAGAGAGAGAGAGGGACAAAGAGAGACAGACACAGTGAGAGAGAGAGACAGAGATAGAAACAGATGGAGAGAGAGAGAGGGATAAAGACAAGATAAAGAAAAAAAAAAGTGCAGACAAGGAAGAGAAACAATCAGAAACACGCTGAAATTGAAAAGAAAGCGAAAAAAGACAGCAATAATTGCCCCGGCCTATCCAATCAACAGCTAATCCCGTGGATTAACTCTGTAATTACGTTCACATGGTCCAGGACAACAGACAAAATCATAATAAGAATGGTGATATTAATAATCAGGATAATTACAATAATAGTAATAATGATAACAACAATAATAATGATAAATGGGTCGAATACATTCATATCCGAAGCAAGTGATAAAAACCGATGATGCTGGAAGTCGAATACGTCCTCGTCCATCTGACATACTGGCGTAGCAACAATTTTCTCATTTTAGAAGAGAGTGATTCAAATTCTGGGCAACTTTTGTTATTCTTTAATGTGGAAAAAATGTTTCTTCCTATAACTTCAGTACTATTGAAAATATCGATACGTCACCTTGTGAGAATGTAGATCTCACCCCGGGCAGTGATAAGATAGTCAGGACTAAAAAGACGTCAAAATCGTACATACGCCAGTAGGTGAGACGGACTACTTCGTGTTGAAATGCATACTTTGTCTGTGTGTTTGTGTGTGTATGTGTATGTGGGCGTATGTGGGTGTGTTTGGGTGTATATGTGTGTATTGTCACTATTAAGGTTGATGACCTTGTACGCCACGAGTATAGAGGGGGTAAACTTAGTAGGGGAGAAGGGGAGTTTTTTTAAGTTGTTGACTAGCATGAAAGATTACTATCACGAGGAAGGTCGGTGGCCTTGTGCGCCACGAGTCTAAGGGGGGTGAGCTCAGCAGGGGAAAACACGGTTTTTAACATTGTTGACGAGCGTGGATAGATACACACGACTCGCTTTAAACTAGTCGCGTGTGCAAAAACCTCGGGAGTATAAGTAGAGGAGAAGCTCGACACACGTGGTTCCCAAGTTATTCATTCCTAAAAGGAAGACGCAGAATTTATCGGTCCGGGTGACAAGTGGACGATCGTGCCAGTGGGGACCAGACGTGTTAGGTGTGTGAGGGATCCATGATGTTCACATTTATTTCCCAATAAGAAGAATTTATCGGTCCGGGCGACAAGTGGAAGGTCGTGCCATGGGGACCAGAAGTTGAGGAGTTCTGATGATAGGATGGGAACCCATCAGAAGCTCGTGAATCTACGATGGCGGGTGTGAACCGTCGGTGTGCAGTGTGTTTGCAGAAGAAGAGTCTTTGAGGACGGGATGTCGAGAACCCCTCAAGGAACAAGTAATCTACGATGGCGGGTGTGAACTGTGTGTTCTTATTTGTGAGAAGCCAGGGGCGTCTGTTTCCCCTTTTATCGTCGAAGTTAGAGATCTAGAAAGGATCGTGTGAACTCTGGAGACGTGAAACTGCATCAACGAGGAGGGCAGCTGTTGACAGAGACTATTAAGTATACGTAGTTAAGTTTATAGACAGAGGGATTAGATCTAGATGTGAAACGGGGAATAGAGAATAGCCATGATCCCCAAGAGTAAATTAGAAATATCTGTTTTGTGATTATGTATGTGATTATCATGAGTTTAATGTTTTGACATAAGTTTTGTCATGCATTTATAATTAAATATCGTTTAATTTAAATCTCACTCCATGTGTCCGTTGATCGCTGGTCTGCTTGCTTGGCTTGTTAGCTGGGTTTGAAAGGTAGATAAGTTAGATACTCATCACACACGTGGTCGTGACCATCTTCACGCACGTGATCGTGACAGTATTTATGTGTGTTTGTGTGTTTATGTGTGCATGTGCATATAATTATGTATGCGTGTGGGTGTAGGTGTATATGTGCGCGTATAATGTGTGTCTGAGTGTGTGTGTGTATTCGTTTGAGAAATGGAATGACACAGAAGAAGAGTGTGCGACGGTTGAAATTGGAAAACGCAAAATCCGTTGTTAAGCATGAAAAAAGGGAAGGAAGGGTGAACATTTGCAGTAAGACAGAAATAAACAGAGAAGAAAGAATGAAAGCTGAAAACAGAGCACCAGGGACTAGAAAAGGATATGGCATAGAGTTAGAGGGTGGTTTTCAAAAAACATAAAACGTATGTCTTGAAATGCTTTGTCAGAGATCTACATAGGAGAATCTAACTCAGTAACTGTTTTCTCAGCTGGGTCTCAGTCGACGTTGTAGCACTGTTGAGTAAGTTTTGGAACTCGGAGACAGGTCTTTGTTAAAATCTCTCCGTGTCGAAGAGTTTCGAAGTGACTCGCACAGGTAGACTTGAGACTTAAATAGCGCATTTGCTCGAGATCTAGAAAATGTTAGCTGTGAGCCAAAGCCGCGATATTTCGTGACCTTAAGTTAGTTCTTGTTTGTTCCAGCTCCACTTTTTGGACAACTGAGAAATTCGTTCTTAAACCTTTCCCGCTTTTGTTATTATGATAAGGAGTTAGAATAAATCGGAACTATGAAACATATTGATAAAAGCCACAATGCGGTTCAAACAAGTGCCAAAGTGTACCACAAGAGTTTAGGTAGCAATTTGTCTGTTGTTTTAAGGAAAAAAGCCGCATATGCCAATTTTGGCAAATTCGCTCATTTAACATCATCTTGTTAGGTGAAATATACTCCAGTCAATTTGACGTAGATTTTTATAGAATTTACGCCGTGTTGGTAGGATTATGTAGTTTTTGGTAGGATTACCAGTCGGACGGATTCCCTACATAGGAATGACGTCGGTGCGATGACGTAACAGCGGATCTACGTAGGAACAATGTCATTCCTAGGTGTAAACTTGACGTCAAGTTTACACCTAGTACCTCGGATTCCCGTGAGAATGCTGGCTGGGGCTCTATCTTTCCATTTGGGTTATAGTTTTGTATGACTGTAATTTCTATTGGCCACCACAAAATGAAGACTCAACAAAGAATAAAACTGGGTTTTCGTGTGTATGGAAACGGAATCCATCAAGTTATAAAAAGAAACAGTATTAAAATTTCCATGTGCACGTAGCGTAAGTGGCGTTCCCTACCCATCACCACCTTTTTTTTCTATTTGAGTGCTTGTGCGGATTTGACGTTTCCGTTGCTTTTTCCGTTTCGTACACATGAAAACACAGCTTAAGGCGGAGAGCAACGCATGGGGGGAGGGGGGGGTGGGGGGGGGGGGGCTTTCTCCTCTTAAGTTTCATTTTTGCTGCGTACCATCATTTCTCATAGAATGGCAGCAATGATGGTGTCTAAGTCAACGAGGGCATGACTAACGAAGGGTTAATGGTATCAATTTGTCTAATTTCAGAGTTAATTCCCTTCCTATGAACTTCGATGATCTTTTTTCCCCCCAAGCACCTGCTGAACTTTTGTCCCATTATTGAGAGATCAAAACAAGTCCGTGTGTTGTGTGATGAAGTGGCACTGGAAACATTTCTTACGGTACGCTTAACCCTATTTTTACATTCGGCTGGGGGGGGGGGGGTATTATAATGAAGAGGCTGATGTTAGGGGGACTTGGTATTTAACATTATATGCCATTGCCGAACAGCGAATACTATTCAGTATTTTCTCTGTTTGGCTTTGTAATTAGTCTACTAGCCTCTACCATCAGAATGAAAAGAGTGAGTGTCTGGTGTCTGTCTGACGCCGATGGTAAAATAGAGTTAAATACCAGGAGATCTTCAGCTCGAAGATTTGCTGTGATCTGGCTGTCATTTTCCCCATGTCCTAGCTTGAACTATCTGCATTCACATTCATTATCTTCCACCATTTCTATCGTTATACTCCTGAATAGCCGCGGAATGGAAAAAGTTATATGATTATCCCAGGACGGTTCCAGTCCAAAGAAAAGCCTGGCGACGAAAAAAAAAAAAAAAAGGTGATTGACGAACAGTGAGAATCATGAACTCGGTGTGGCCGGGGTTCGAGAAGAAGTCAGGAAGTTAAAGGCCGAAACATCTAATGAAAGAATCCACTCTCCCTCTGAAGATCGTCACCTGCCTCGCTCTACCTGAGGAATGTCTTACCCATAGAAGTAAGAAGTACATAGAAGAGTAACGCTAAGCTCTTCAGCAGAGAAAACTTCAATACTCCGCGGGCGCCGCCATTTTCTGTGGATGTAGGGCATAACGTAGTAACGGGAAGCGCCAAATGTAAACAAGCGAAGTACGCTCGTCGAGTCACTGCTAATTTTGTTTATGTTTATATTCACTGCTGCATCTCTACCGGCGCTAGAATTATTTCACCAGCTCTTACAATCTTTAGTGACAGTTTTAAGTTTGATTTTGCGTTTTGGAAGTGGTTAATTAGCGTTCTTTACCCTAGCAGAAGTCACTGCCAGGTCGTTTGTTTCTGTTGCCTTAGTAAGTTAGGGCCTATATCGTATACACCCAGTCTCATATTATGATGGTTTCGTGTCTCTTTTCATTACTTGCACCAGCGTAGTTATGAGTTTGATAGTAAGATCTTAATCTAGAAGAGGCGTGTCTAGCGTTCTTTACCCTAGCAGACCGCATGTCAGGTCACACTCCCATGTTTGCTCATGCATCATTGATCATTGTTAATTGTTTTCTGTAATAAGTCTTTGTATCCACTCCCATTGAATACATGTAGTTTCATGCGTCCTTTCACCACTTGCATCAGTGTAGTTTGATTTTAATTGCTACTGTGCTAGATCTAAATCAGATGATGTAGCTCCAGAAGTGGTGGCATTCTTCTTTCCTCTAGCAGACTGCACTTGTCAGCTCACACCTCCACCTTGGTCATTGCTATGCATCATTGATCATTGTTACTTGTTTACTGTAATACATGTAATATTACATCTATCCAGTTCTCTACAAATTTCCTGGTTCTTTTCTGAAAGGATAACGGGTAGGCATAATTATATAATATGAATAAATTTGGATTCAGGATATTCTTGACTGTGTGGTCGGGATGCAAAGAACTCTATGGGAAAGATTTAACGCTCAACATGATGGACAATGTACCTAAGCTTTTTATGAACATTGGTACCCTGAATAAAAAAGTGGTCCAACTCCACCATTGTTGGAAGCTGAAATCTTATGAATTGTACAGCAGCTTATACCTTGTAGTAGAAAACAACTATAAGTTCCTCATGATAAAATAAGTAATTATTTCAGGTATCAAAAGTGTTTTTTTAAAAATGTATTTCAAGTGATTGGTTGTTTATAGACAATCAAACCTCCCCTTACATTCAAATAGCCTATAATCAAGATGTTATGAAACATTTTTATTTTTACAACAAACAATCATGTGCCATGTAAATATTAACAGAAACTAAAAAATGATGACATCAATAACACTAACAAACATTTGAAATTTCTTTCTCATTATCATCTTTAAAAAAGGAAAAACATGCTATTTCAATTTCTGGAAGAAAACTTAAGGGTGAACTCTGTATGACTGGAACTGGGATTTAATGGCAGACTTAAAAGAGAGTATTAATTTGCTGTGACTGATTTCCAAAATTTCTTATAATGCTGACAGGGGGCACAAGAGTGATTATGAGGGAAGAGGCGCAGAGTTGAAAATGGTATCAGTGAATAATGAATTTGCATTAAAGCTGTCTTGTCTTGGTGAAGAGATACTTGATAAAGTTGTTTAATTTGTGTGTGTGTGTGTCAATTCTGTCAACAGGGTTAATTTGGTAAATCTTCAGTTGTACTTGATCTATTGGTCTGTTTCTTGGTGTGAAATTTCCTATCTGGTTGAGATAATAATCCTCAACATTCCTTTTTTTTTTAATTGCATTAATGGCACCCTATTTGGTGGGCTGATTAGTCTAATGACTCAAGTAAGTCCAAGTACTTACACTACAACTTAGTCCGTGCTTTTACTACAGCAGACAAAATTATCGTTTTTAAAAGAATGAACAATTTCAGCTTTTGTGGTGATTACTTGTAATTGTTTGTTTTTTAATGTCATGATCTTAAATACCATCGAAGACACCGTAATAATCACTCTTATCATCGATAGTGTGGGCTATGAAAGTGGTTGTAATCCACTTCAGTACCCCACCTTTTCCTAAACTGAAATCATGCGTCCATTGTTGTTATAGCACATATATACAGGTAATGAAAGGGTATTCTAAATCCTGGGTAAATTATTAGTATCTGGGTATATTTTAGAATTATTTCATCTCCGAAGTCTATCAATTATTCTACTTTTGGGTGCAGACAAGAGAGATTGAGAAAGAGAGAGAAAGCGGTTAGGGCGGGGGTAGCTTTCCAATCGATCTAGATCTAGAACGAAGGATCAGGTTATCATTGTTTAGAAATTATTCCATGAGGATAGTAAGAACTCAGATCCCTATGAATTTTATCGTTCAGTCGGTTTCATTGCCATGCCTTTCCATTTCCCCTTCCCCTTGTGCTACTGCTACTATTGCTATTGTAGCTGACTGCTCGCTCGGTTCACGGCGCAGTGGGATCACCCACTTGCCCTACACTGGCACCAAGATGGCGGCCCCCGCATTGACGAATACCGGATCCCCGTGCTTACTCTTCTATGTACTTCCTACTTCTATGGTCTTACCACATTTCTCTAGGTTAGTTTCCCCATGAGATTTACCCATTTCTCCGAGTTTCTCTCGTTCTATAACAATGTTCTCCTAGATGCCCAAGAAGAAGCATTTTAATCACATCTTTCTCACCCTTGATGTTTGTCCTTATTTTTTGTAACAGTATTCTACTAGATGACACTGAAGAAGCAATTGGGTCACTTTTTCTGATCCCTGCGTAATTATTCTTCATTACCGATGCCATGTCGTGCACCGGGAGCTATCAGTGCTTGCCTAGTCAGTCAAGCACAGCCAATCCATTACAACAGGCATCAAAAGAACTGATAAAAATAGTAACCACCAGTGTAGAGATGTAGCCTGGACATCTCAGGTAGGAACAATAATTTATGGTAGTTCTATTTGCAAAAAAGACATTACAATAATCATATTAATTCAGGAGCTTTCAAGTTCCTAAGAGTCTTATTCAATAAAATGATACCTACCTCAAAATTGTTCAGCACAGAAAGTAAGAGAATCCGGGTCCTAAGCACACACAATTATAGAACTCATTAGATAATGACATGGCACTCAGAAATAAACTCACCGTTGCACCGATATTACGTTTTATCTGAAGAATACGCATTTAGGTCAGACCCGCATTTACAATATTAAGCTGTTGTTACTCCCCTGCTATAAGATTCAACCAAACCAGCACAATTTCATTTCTCGCTATTAAACTTAATTACACCAACAAAATTTCATTCTTTGCAATAAGACTTAACTAAACCAAAAACATTTCAGTCCTTGCTATAAAACTTAATAAAACCAACAAAATTTCATTGCAAAAATGCCATTTTGCCCTAGATCCGAAACCATCAGTGTAAGATTTCAACACTTCATAAGTACACAGTTTTTCACATTTTCTTGTCTTTAAACCCTATAGAATTATACAGTTTCATGCTACAGGTTGAGTGCAGGTTAAACTGTAGTCTTTGCTTTAGTTCAACATGGAGGACGCACCAATAACAGATTGACACAGTATTGACTAAATTTATTGAAACATCGCGCATTTACGGTGTGCGTACAAATTCCTGCTATATCTTATTTCCTCTCGCCTAAGGCAATTAACACGTCGATACTCCTTGCAGAAACTGCTCAATCGAAAGGTTACGCCTAATTACCGCCAACAAGAAATCTTACTCAAGCCGCGGCATGTTGTCAAACTGATCTGTAGTTTCGGTTTGGTCTGCAGTAAAAACTGGATGTTGCTGGGGATGTTTTCGCGCCTGGCGCGCCAACATCTCACCTGCTGGGCTTCGATCCGATGACGTAATGGATGCCGCGCGTAGAGTCATCTCTGCCGATGTAAACTGGTCACTGATTGGCGCAATCGATTTCTCGTAAATAACTCCTCGTTTGAAAGGGCCAATCGACACGAGCGTTGTATTTGGAAATTGAATCACATTTCAGGTACAGTGCACGAGTTCTAAGACAGGTTTTTTTATTTTTAACACCAAGATTTCGGTTAAATCGATGTTCTCATCATATCAAAACGGCGTCAGTCAGGAATGCTCATAATATATCGTACCTGAACCTGACTATTGAATGAGTATTTGCCGTTCTAACAGCGCAGGGGCGTTGTCTCGAAATTCCTTAAGGAGGAAAGAATGCGATCAATGAAGCTACTGGCAAATGATGCAGACGGTGGTATTCCTTCTAGCTAGTACTGTTGAAATACTAATGAATACATTAATGGCTGAACTGATTAATAAAATATCAGTAGTCATGATCTATTTTCTTTTCGTAACTCCAGTGATTGTATGGAGACAGAAAAAAAACAACAAAAAAACCTGACAATTTTACTTTCTACGATTTGTCCCCCCCCCCCCCTCTTTTCCACAATACATTTAAAATGTCTTGTGGTTGTAATCGTGACAGAAATATTGATTGTTCATTATAAGGTTGATACAAGTCAGACCAGATCTGAGAGAAGGGTGTAGGGGCTAGGTGGGACCAGTTGGCACGGGCCTGCCATTTTGAGGGGAGTGGGTTTAGGGGGAGGGGCGGGGGGATGCTCTGTCTGGAAGAGGCATAAGGTGGGGGGGGGGTGGGACTTTGATAAAGAATTGACATTGTAAAGTGAGTCAAGACGGACATTTTAGCACAACATAATATTACCACTTTATAATTCATGTAAACAAAAACACTTAATGAGCAGTTTGAACTGTCGCCTACATTTCCCTGGGCATGCGAAGACACAGCTGTATGAGGGAGTAAAGAAGCAACAACAGCCATTAGCGAGCTATATCAGCATCTGTGCAACATCATTCTCGACAGCTGCTGCTCTGAGGGCCGTATAAACATCACCATGACCACTAGCAACACTGATTAATTTCCACACCAGTTTTCAAATCCACTCCCCTCTCTCTTTGCTTGTTGGTGGGTTGGTGGGCGATGAAGTAGAGTCTTCTGTTGTCCTATCATTCTCTTCAATCTATGGTCTTACCTTTCCCTTGTATTTTATGCATTTTATGGGCCTTCCGAGTTTTTCGTCCTCATCCGAGAAGACTAGGTGCTCGATCCTACCTGCCATAGAATCAGGGACAGGAACGTATGAGAGAAATCCCAAACATTCCAACATGCCTGCACCGACCGGGAATTGAACCCGGTGCTTTCGGCATGAGAGGTGAGCACCTTGCTTCTTGACCAACATGTCCCCGCTACTTCCGTTTCCGTACATACATGAAACCCCAGCTTTATCATGTCGACGCGTTTCTCCAAAACTCAAACCCTCTCCCGCTTCTCGTGTCTCCGAAATACGCCTCGACACTTGGAAAACGCCCCTGACTCTGAAAGACTCAGAGATGTGAGTGAATGTCAAAACGCTTTTATCTGTGGTACGAGAAATCGAGGTAGTGGATGAGATGCAAGGAGAACATTACTGGGGGATTGTTTGTTCTATTGATGGACCCAGATTGCTGGCCTTTTGATAGAGAAGATGGATGTTGCCTCACAGATAGCACGGCTTGTGTGTTATATTATGAGAGGGTTGACTTAGTGAGCTGGTTTGAGGTAGGATGGTCAGAGAGAGAGAGAGAGAGAGAAAGAGAGAGAGAGAGAGAGAGAGAGAGAGAGAGAGAGAGAGAGAGAGAGAGAGAGAGAGAGAGAGAGAGAGAGAAGAAAAATGATAGATAGATAGATAGATAGATAGATAGATAGATAGATAGATAGATAGATAGATAGATAGATAGATAGATAGATAGATAGATAGATAGATAGATAGATAAATAGATAGATACACAGACACAACAGACAGACAGACAGACAGACAGACAGACAGACAGACAGACAGACAGATAGATAGATAGATAGATAGATAGATAGATAGATAGATAGATAGATATACGCACGTTCAAGATGTGCCATTGTACTTTTTGGAGAGAAAACGAATGAGAGAACTGACCACTCACGTGCATTGATGAATACGTTGTGCCGTCACAATCACTTTAATCTCTCACTATGTAAGAGATTAATGAAGCTCATTAGTATTGGGGGGGGGGGTGTCCTACTAAGCCCGGAACATCACAGCCATTTTGCTGCCAGCCGAATGTACACCGAAGTAATAATGGCAGAAGCTGACTGTCTGTGACGGGGCTTAATATGATAGGGTCTTTCCGGATTTACCTAGAAACCATAGGGAATTATGATGTGCGCTCTTGTCTGCCAGCAGCTGACTGTGGCGTCCCCGGCTTAGTATGATACCCTCTTTATTGGATCGATTTTATTCGTCCATCTTCTTCATTCCTTCATCTTGCTTGATAGGCCAATTTCTGAATTCCCTATAGTAAATAAGAGCTAGGTTTCCCCGACCCCTCAGAGGGTCTAAATGCCAAGGAATAAACGTATTATTTTTGTGACTATTTCCATTTAGGACAAGCTTATGAATAATAATGGCCTATATTGTCATTATTACTATTACTGACATCACTGCCATCTAAAGTGCCGGTCGTTGAACGGTGGCCACAGTGCAGACAAAAGAGCTGAGTTCTTTCTATCCAGGTGAGGAGGAGGATCCTCATTTAAGATGTCCACGGGATCTCTCTCTCTCTCTCTCTCTCTGTATGATTGTGTGTGTGTGCCCAGCTCTTTCTCTCCCCATCTCTCTCTCTGTGTCTCTCCCCATCTCCCTCTCTCTCGTTCTCTGTCTCTCCCCCCCCTCCCCATCTCTCTCTTTCTCTCTCTCTCCCCCAAGGTCCCCAACTATTTTGCTTGTGACATAATTAGAGCAGCACTGTTTATTGTGGGGACTTCTTTCCCTGGCTGCTAATCGATATTGCTGTGCCTCTTTATTGAATAGGGCAATAGTGAAGTGACCTATGGGTTAATTTTAATGTAGTATCTGTTACGTTTAGAACTGAGATTTACTGGTCATTGATATAAAACGGTGAAGAAAAAGAGAGAGAGAGAGAGAGAGAGAGATTGGGGGAGGGGAGGGGGAGAGACAGAGAGCAAGAGAGAGATGGAAGGGGGGGGGAGGTAAGACAGAACAAGAGAGAGTGAGGAGAGAGAGACAGACAGAGATGGGGGGGGGGGAAAGAGAGAGAAATGGAGCAGAGAGACAGAGAACGAGAGAAAGAGGTGGGGGGGGGGGGCAGAACGAGAGAGAGAGAGAGTGAGAAGAGAGAGACAGGCAGACAGAGATAGGTGGAGGAGAGAAAGAGAGAGCAAGAGAAAGAGAAATGTTACGTTTGGAATTTAGATTTACCAGTCATTGATATTAAATGGTGGAGAGAGAGAGAGAGAGAGAGAGAGAGAGAGAGAGAGAGAGAGAGAGAGAGAGAGAGAGAGAGAGAGAGAGAGAGAGAGAGAGAGAAGAGAATGAGACAAAAAATTCCAAGACGACTAAAATGGACAATTCCCCTCTTGAAACTACATAGCAAGTCAACTATTATATAAAGATCATGAAATATTTCCACCAACTAGAAGCGGTTCATTCAAAGCCATGCCGTAACTTCTTTTCAGACTGAAGCCCTCAGTTGCAATGGATCATTTTCCCCATTGCCAGGATCGGAGTCCGGACCCCCTCTGTACAGTTACACTGGTCTCCAGTATTGTCATTTGCCTGGCTGTGTCCCCGGGTCACTCGTTCGCCTTTCGATTAGGGCGTCCGATAAGAGCCATTAAATTAGGCAGGCAAAGTGCTCGTAAAGTGTACACATGTCATCCAGGTATTTACACATTTGCCATCAAGGGACCGGGTGACAGGTTCACTGGTTGACCGCAGAGATCAAGAACAGGAAGTGAAGAGGGCCAGGGGTTTGTTTTGGGGTGACCGCTTGGTAACCTGTGACCTCACGTGTGTCTGCAAAGGGTTTCTTTGTGAAGGGCGATAAGCGTAATATTTCCAGATGTGGCGGTCACAGGCCGTTTTATTGTAGTCGTTGTGGAATAACAAGGGGAGAGGGAGATGTAGATGTCAAGGACAGGGAGAAAAAGAGAGACAGATATAGAGAGGAAAGGGGGGGGGGGGTAGGGAAGAGAGAGAGAGAAAGAGAGAGAGAGACAGAGAGAGGGAGAAAGAGAACGAAAGAGTAGAAATAATTGAGAGAGAGAGAGAGAAAGACAGAAAGACAAACGGGGAGAAAAGGATAGATAGATAGATAGATAGATAGATAGATAGATAGATAGATAGATAGATAGATAGATAGATAGATAGATAGATAGATAGATAGATAGATAGATGGATGGATGGATGGATGGATGGATGGATGGATGGATGGATGGATAGATAGATAAGTAGGTAGATATATATATATATATATATAGATAGATAGATAGATAGATAGATAGATAGACAAACAGATAGACAGACAGACAGACAGGCAGGGAGGCAGGCAGACAGACAGACAGACAGACAGATAGATAGATAGATAGATAGATAGATAGATAGATAGATAGATAGATAGATAGATAGATAGATAGATAGATAGATAGATAGATAGATAGATAGATAGATAGATAGATAATCCATATGAAAACATCGAAAGAAAAACGAGACAGATCTGCAACGATCTCCCCAGCAATATGAGTGAAGTCACAAAAGCTCATTACTTGAATCCGTCGGCTAAAATGATTCGTTACATGTATTACACACAAGTGGGCACTGCCAATGATGCTTCTCTTCTTTTCATTTCTTTTAAACTCAGCCGCACTGACCTTTATGACTGGACTCAGATAAAAGCATATTTATAACGCCAATAAGACCAAGCTGCATAATAATAATAATACACGTGACAATAATAGCACGGTGGTACAAACGAATTACTTTTCACTGATAGTCATGCAATTTTGCTTTTAAAAACCCATAGACGCCCTTTTGACCGCATAGTAGATTAATTAGGTAAAGTTGAGTTTACAAACAGTACAAAATGTCGCCGTAGGGTCATCTGGTGTACCACTAGAGAACTGATTGACCTCTGAAGACATGGTCATCCCAGACGGTCCCTGGGGGGGGGGGGGTTTATGAGACCGTTTCGACCTAAAAATTAGTCTTAACCCTTTCAGAATGTGATCGTCAATTAGGCAACTTTGTTGTGGTCATGTGGGACACCTCGAGGCGAATTGTTACGTCATATACGGCTAAACACCATGGCAGAGATTAGCATGATGGCCATCCCCAAAAGCAACAACGTTGACAGTGGATCATCCCAACCCCGAAGTAATGAATAGGCTCAATGGCAGATTGTGGTTGCATGGTCTGTATCATTTACAACATTCATTGATGTCAACCGTTTGCAATAGGACACACCCAGGGTCGGCCCCAGGAGCTGCGGGGCCCAGTTATTACAATCATTGCTGTTCTGTGTGAAATGTGCAGTGTGGTGTTGTGTGCACTTGACAGGACTACATAACCCTAGCGCTGGGGCCCGATTGGGAGCAATTAGTCCAACTGGCCTAAAGCCGACCCTCCTCACAATCCATACAGAATAAAGTTATGTTGCAGGCAGTCCTGTAGGATTCACTTTGATATACATTTTCTTGACATACGAATGACTTCAATAGCAATAGTGCGATCAGGTGTTTGTGATATCCCCAAGTGTACAGCATGGCAGTTCAATCAAAATAATGGTTTTTTTTTGTTTTTTTTTTCAAATAATTGTTGCTTTCAAATATATATATATATATATTTTTGCAGCAAAAGCATGGCAGAGAGGCAGAGAGAGAGAGAGAGAGAGAGAGAGAGAGAGAGAGAGAGAGAATGAATCTTGTTTCTCTCTTTCATAAATAGAGGTGCGACACCTTAGTTCTTGTTAGTTCCAATTCGACGTTAAAAGTTTGCGGCTTTAGTATTATGCTAAGGAATTAGAACAAATCGGGACGGTGAAACAGCTTGATAAATGCCACAACGCATTTTAAACAGTTGTCAAAGTGTGCATTTGTTTTACCTCTTTTGCCTACTAGAAAATCTCCAGTTTTTCAGAAAATGGACACAGAACAAAATGAGAATTGTAAGGTTGTGGTTGTGAGAATAGTACTGAGGACAATCTTCCTCTCTCTGTGCGTATTCTTCCCCATTCCTAGAGGATGTTGACAGCAATGAAACATTCCAATGTGTTATCAAATTCTAGGTGTTTCAACACCTTTGGACACTTAGCTCTCTATTTTCCCCACCGATGGATCAATTTGAAGTGACAAGACTCCGATAACTCCTGAATATTTTCAGATAACAAATGTTTACCCTGGATAACGTTACCTTGAGTTGTAAGCAGGTCTGTCGTGTTTTATCAGTGCGATGAAGAGAACAGCAAAACTGTTGCCATTTGGCGTTGACAGAAACACCGCCGGTCATAGAACCCCACGGTGCTTTTTGTAACTGATAGAAGACTACTTGGGATTGGTGAGATATGGTCAATGCTTAACATCACACACAACACAAAGCGTCATACTGATTATAGTCAAATGGAAATTTGATAATACTGGCTGAGGCTTTTTTCTATTGGTGAACATAAATTGTGAAACAACATTAGTGTTGAATCCTGGTAAAAGTGGGGACATTATCACATTTAAAAATAGACTCAAACTCAATTGTTCAGGACTGTTTCTTTTGAAACTGAATGATGTCCTCTGCGGTCTCAGAGGTTTTAGGATGAGAGCAGGTCATAGTTGTTAAAGACTACCTCCAGAGCAGTGCTGGCATAACATACAGTCAAGATATGATTGAGGGTAAAAATATGAGAGTGCAAGTGTGATGAGAGAGAGAACGGGAGAGAGAAGTTAAAGAGGGAAGGGGGAGGAGGAAAGAGAGAGGGAGGGGAGAGAAAGAGAGGGAGAGAGAGACACACAAACAGAGAGAGAGAGAGAGAGAGAGAGAGAGAGAGAGAGAGAGAGAGAGAGAGAGAGAGAGAATAAACCGTGCTAATCTCAGGTATCAATCTGTGCACTGTTAATGCCAATGTCCTAAACGCTAATAATTTTTTGTTTTTTTTTCGTGTTTATTTGTTTTGCTCGATTATAGCAAATTCCTGGTGTGAGCTAACTGACGATTCCGGTTCTGGTTCTGATTGTCACTCTAACAGTCTAATAATTTGAGAGTGTTCAAATTGCGACGGTCGCTTTCAAATGACAGTTAATTAGATATGATGCAGTAGATCTGTCTCTACAGCCTGTCAAGTCCTAGGCCAAGCAAAGAAAACGATGGATTTGAACTGTGAATGATTTTGTGACAGTGACTGTCATGCTTTGACTGATGGTTCTGCCTTAATTATCATAATAATATCATGTACGCCTTTGATCTAGTATGAGCAACGAACATTTCTTTTGCTCTGGCATAACGCATAACAATCTTATATCGTATTGGAGTATTTTACATTACAGTAATCCATTGCAATTGCAAAGTGAAGCCCTGCCGTCTTGTGGTAATGTATCTTTTGATTTTGAGTTTGACTACGTAGAGCGCCCGTCGACACGATAATAGTCACATTGTTGTGCCAGGAAAAAGTAAGACGATAGACAGAATGTAACAGAATGAACAGATAGGGCAGGAGGAGACTGGACCAGAAGCGCCAACCAACTAAACCTTCGAAGTCGTGACGTTGCTACCCAAATGGGGTCATAGATTTGGCTGAAAACAGCTATAAATGTCGGTACTATGATTTATGGAGACCTTGGCCATCAAGATTATCGGCAGTTTTTGTTTGTCATCGGTCTCTGTGGGGAAGCACTGATGCACTGTGATAGTTTCCGATCTTGCAGCGAGTTAAGACATTAAATTTTGCAACTATTTGTTGTTGTAGAGGGTTTGTTACGGCAACTCGAGGTCAGTATGGTAAAGATGATAAATGAAATTAAGAATGAAAAAAAAAACCATATCAGAATGGGCGCGTTCATTAATAAAACAGTTATCTAAATTATTTAAA
This sequence comes from Onchidella celtica, assembly GCA_963931925.1. NCBI lineage: Eukaryota > Metazoa > Mollusca > Gastropoda > Systellommatophora > Onchidiidae > Onchidella > Onchidella celtica. The sequence goes on from OZ007571.1 coordinate 51,093,871, forward strand.
AAACAAACAAACATAAAACCTGCCCGATTTTAACATGGTCTGCTGCCGCTTATACAGCTCGGGTTTACATGAACCTTTCGAGGTGCCTCCTTTTTGCCCTGAAGAAGGTTCTTTTTTCAGATGTAGAGATTTGAAAAAAAATTTTTTTCTTAAAATTTGCTTTGATTACCTCTGATTCATGCTGATTTTTTCGCGAAGACATCAGCCCATGACGTCAGCACTTCCTGCACTGTTGAACGCATTACTCAGTGCGCAAAGTAGCCTATTGCCAGTTCATGACAGTCTTTTGCCTGGAATGCTGACTGGATGCGTGAGGCATTAACGCGTAAGGGGAGTGCAAAGCGACTTATCTAAATACAAAGAAACAAACAGACTAACAAACAACAGCAACAACAAAATACACTTAAAGAAACGGGCAGTGTGCAGCAGATCCATCATAATCACCCAGGTCTGAAATTAATTGACAGATTTATCCCCGGCAGAGCTGGATACTGCAGTAGGTCAGTAAAGGTAAGTAATGCTTAGCTTGTGTAGCGCTGAAAATCACACCAAAATGATGTGCTCTAAAGCAGCTGAGCTAAATATAAATCAGAAACACGATTAACATAGGATCAATTCATTATGCTCCCACTCACAGACATGCATGGATTATGTACACTCATAATAGAAACACATTTAAAAAGAACACCAAAGCAAAAATAAAACCACACGCACAAGGAACGAAACATTGTAAGAGCAGACAAACTAATAGATCTATTCCTCAATATAATCCCTTTCAATGTTGCTCAGACAAGTTCTTTATCCCAGTATCCTGACGTAAAAAGAGGGACATTCCACAGTAACTGACAATACTTTTTAAGAAAGAAAAGGCCACTAAATAAATAACCAACCATTTATGTCAAAATGGATTGATCAGTCCTCCAGAAAAATAGTACAGAAATGAGAAAAATGTGTTTTAGATAATGAAACTTAAGATGAGTCCATTTAATTGCCTTCACTTTAGTTGGTAACTCATGGGACAGAAAAAACACCGTGTTTTCTACATAGCAAACTGAAACTGCAAAATTTGTGAAACCAAACCACCTGGATTAGTGAACAATGTTTTTCTACCTTCAAAAAAACGCATTTCAGCATACAGAAAAAAACATAAATAATCAAATTTTACTTTTAAGCACACTGGCGCAATTATTTTGAGTAACTGATGGGACATAATCTTGGTAACTGATGTCTTTTCCAAGATAGTCGCTAGGTCACAATGCAAGTAAGATAATGCTAACCATAAATGTTAATTTCATTACCAGCCTTACAACACAAACATTCATTTTCTGGCAACAGGCACGGTTTGAAAATAATATGACTCTTAGGTAACATATTACGTGGAATACCCCGAGAAGAATCTTGTTATGGGGACGCAGTCTTAATTTCAGAGCCAAATAGAAAAGATAAGGAGTTCTGTTCACTGCTCAACTATAATTCTCAAATACTCTACGCCCCCCTTCACAATAGCCTAAAAAGAAACATTCACCTCCCGTCTGTGTTGCGTCACCTTTCCCTGTTAGCTACAAAAATCAGGTAAAGAGAACAACAATAGAAAAAAAGAAAAACATTGAAGGACGCAAATAAAAGGATGGGATTTTCCACCTGTCTCAATTTAGCTGTTGGTTTTATCAGGAATCCTGGGCGGCTGAAAAGGCAGCCTTGGGCACATCGCGTGAGATGATATCGATACAATGTTATCGCCTTCTAAATTGTTGAACCACAGTGTCAGTTTACTAACGCTGAGGTGAAAAATATGCCCGGTAATTCCAACAAAACCGACGTAACAAACGGATTAAATGTCTGGATAACGATAATATTCCACGCGCGTTTCGAAGAAGCTGACATTTCGTCGACTGTCCTAGCACAGCAGTGTTTCTCCACAATCTTGGCCTCACGTAGATGGAACAAACAAGAACTAAGGACGCTGAATACTGCTCGTCTATCTATCAAAGAGAGAAACAAGATTCATTCTCTCATTCTCTCTCCCTCATGCTTTTGCTTCCAAAAAATATTTGGAATCGACAATGTTGTAAAAAAAATAACAACAACAACAACAACAAACCAGATTAATTTGGTTGAACTACCATAGTACACACTAATCGGACAAATACAGTAGTAAGATTTTTAAAAGATATTTATATAATTATCGCATACAGTGTATATCAGGGGTGCTCAACCAGTCGATCGCGATCTACCGGTCGATCTTCAAGTGCTTGGCAGTCGATCGCGGGATGAATGTAGGACACACCCGCGAGGTATATAATACGAGTATATATTTTTGTTATTTGTCTTTGTATTTTGGCGGGTCGTTTTTCTTAGATGTGGCGGGTTTGTGTTGTACGTTAAAGTGAATAATGCCAATGGGCACACCAGCATAGATTCGGTTTCTTTTAGTTTTTGTTTCAGGGCTTCGCCAGACTGGTAGATCTCCAAAGGCTGGGAAATGTAAAAGTAGATCCTATGTCAATAAAGGTTGAGCACCCCTGGTGTATATACATTCAAAACAAGTTTTAATTAAAATGTGCGCCCTACCCTGGGAAACATTGTATTCGAGAAAAACACAACAACGAAAAATGCATTTGAAATGGTTTTCCAGAATTGTGATTTACGAGAGTATGGGAGATAGAAAATCCATGTAGGTAAGGAAAAAAAAATGGCAGCTAGTGAAGTTTTTTTTCAAAGATTGTATTCTCTGTAGCAGTTCCACCTGAGACAAAGAAATTATCATCCACAATGGTGGAACAACGAAAACGATGGCGAGGGGACTGGATGCATAAATATTTTCAGTTAGAAATACACTGTCGCGGTAAAGAATACATGACTTGCGTTGGCAAAATGTATGACTGCAAGCATTTTTATTTATACCCGTAACCCCATATTACCTTGTATAAACCTGTAGTCCCGCCTGCCCCCCCTCTCTCTCTCTTTCTCCCTCCTCCCCCCCCCCACCCCCCCCTCTCTCTCTGGAAAGTTCCCCTTAATCGTCTGCAGTCTTGCTACAGATCTACGCACTTGTTTCTAGGCAGCGAAACTGCATGCAAAAATTCCATGAGAAAAAAATCATAAAACGAGACTTTAAAAGATTGCCTAAAACTTGAATAAGCACAATAGGTCAATACAAAGAACACTGAAATGGATAAGTTGACACTTAAGAAAATTAATTCTGTAGCTTATGAAATAGTCATTCAGGCTGTAACTCTCAGCACACAAAAATGGGCCAAAACTGCAGCACTATGAATTACATCCGCCACTTTTTTTTCTTTTTTAATAACAACCTGCAAGTAATAATTGATCAGAGACCAAAACATCTTTATATAGCTTGGAGCTAAGATATTACAGCTGCTGGTGTCCCCATTTAGCTAAGGTTTGACATTCAATTTCCGCCTTATCCGACAGAGATTGAATATCAGATTCAGAAATACATTATGTTCCCATTTTATCTTACACAGGTTGTATTACCAGCAGTTTGTTCAGAACAATCTCTGACACAGTCACATAGTTTGCGAGGTATTAGAAACGATATTTCATTGGGTTTTCTTTTAACCTTTCAGAGCCTCGGATTATCATACTACAAAAACGCATTCCTGCATAAAAATAGAGCACGACCTTCTCAACAAATTACAGTGCTTTACAAGGTCATGACTTGTCTTCACATTTGACAATGTCATCATCATTCTGTCACATAATGGTTTTTAATTAATGCAGTTCTACAAAAGGTTCCTCGATATTTCCTCATTATTCATCATTAATAATTTCTCGACCTTGGTTCTTGTTTGTTTCATCTCAATTTTCTGAGAAATTGGAGATTTTTTAGTATGTAAAAGAGGTATAACAATTGCACATTTTCACATTCGTTTAAAATGCACTGTGACACTTAGCAAGCTGTTTCACAGTTCCCATTTATTTTAATTTTTTTTTATCATGACAACTAAAGCGGCCAACGTTTAATATCGAATTTCTCAGTTATGCAAAAAGTATAGTTGGAACAAACAAGATTTGAATTCTGACATGCGTCTTGCTTTATTTGTATAAGATGTTCAACGAAGTTTTGCTCACTTTCACTCACAGGCTTTCTGTTTATAGATGACGCCCAGAAGATGGTTGCTCGTCTCTAGGTGTAGAGAATGCTGGCTCCTAACTGAAGTGTCATACATTGCTGCCCTGAAACATCCTTCACCAATCAACCACCTTATTACTGCGGCTCAGAGAATGTCTGTCACTTTGATCTACGAGGAAAGGAGCAGCAAATCTTGATACATGTAACTGGAAGACTGGTTAATCGGGAATATCGTTTTCAGATTTTGTGTCGTGTTGTGCATTGCTAAATCTCCCGTCCTTCTTCGTCATTATCAATAATATATAAGGTGTTCAGAATATTATGATAACAATAACAACAACAACAACAACAGCAAAAAAGACGACACTGTCCCAGCTTTGATGCAAGGCTCACGTCGACCTAAATCAAGGGTCGTCGGCAATCGGTTTTCATCAGCTGTGGCTCTTTCATCTTATCTCTGGGAATTTTTTCTTGATATTCCAGGTATTCCTCTCGTGCTCACCACCGCACATGCATTTTGTTTTTTACTATTCCCGCGTTACTGGCAATTCCTGGGGTCTCATAGACACCATACTGTAAGAGAGGACTTTATTGTCATAACCTTAGCCGTACGTCCTGGAGTCTCATAGACACCACACTTCTAAAGAAGGTTTTATTGTCAATTCTGTTTGAATTGTGCTAGTTTTCTCTCTTAACGAAGATCCTCGTGGACCGAAAGCTTGCGACGATTTCAGGTCCGAGTCATTGTAACTTTTGTTTATTGTTTCATCTTACGCGCGGCTTTGTAATATTCACATTTTTTACGCTATATTTAATCAAGGCTTGGGCTGGTATTATTTAATAAGACACTTTGCTGAGTATTGACAAAATATCACCAACATAGAAAATGTGTGAGGTTGCGGCAAGGCTTGAAGCGAAGTCAAAATGTAGCAAAAAGAACAAGTTGTATATCTCTGCGTTTGATTGTATCGTTTCTGTATTATTTCTTCTTACGAAAAGCTTTGCTACATACAACTTTTTCTTTTTCCCCACATACTGACTATTTATTGAGTAACTGAGTGCACTGGATTTGATGTACGAGTAGTATTTATGAAGGTACAGTGTTTGTTTGAAGCCGATGGTAATTTAGCCTGGCACTATCTGGTGATGGGAAGGTATGAACATCCAAGGTTTGCCAGATCTGGCACCAGTACAGAACATTTTGTTCTGTTCATACCATCTGTTCTGTCATGTCTCAGCCCGAGTATACTTTCCAGGTCAACCCAACCTCTGATCCTTCATCCCTTTCACTGGAGCCATTTGATTTATCACGAGTAAGTACCAGGAGGAAGTGAACTTTTTTTTTTGGTCTGAACTACGCATGCTTTAGACAATTGGGGGTGATTGGGAGAGGGTAGGGGAAGGGGGATGGGGAATTGGAGAATGAAATCGAAATCGAATTATGTGTCAGTTATAAGGCCACAATTATTGATGATGGCAGAAAAACAAACAAACAAACATTGTGGCCTGAATTTGAAACTAAGAAAATCGATTTTTTTGTAGTTTGAAAGTTCACAAGTTCTCGCTTTGCACCTGAAAAGTTGATTTTCTATACTTTGTAACTGTGGTTCGTTTTTGAAACTTGTGTTTTACAGAAATGAGACCGATGAAACAATTGTACATTGAGGCGAGGGGCGTGGGGTGGGGTGGGGTGGGGGGGGGGGGGAGTGAACGCGAATTTGTTGTTATTCCCCTGTGGTCTCCAATTATTACAATATTATCATTCTTGCTTCAGACGCGATGAAACAATTGTACAGTGGAGCGGGGTGGGGGTGGGGGGGGGGGGTGGGGGGGGGGTATGGTGGGGGTAGTGTAGTGAAAGCGAATTCTTGGTTTTCACCTGTGGACTTCAATTATTACAATATTATTATTCTTGCTTCAGAAGAAAATCTGAAACAACGTTCCAACGAAACAATAAAAAAAATAAAAACTTTAAAACTAAACTAATATAGGAAAATGGTTTGTAGGCAGCACATAGGTAGACGTGCAGTTGTTTTGATAAAAAATAATCTGAATTACAAGGGGGGCGATTTCGATTCCAGTGCTCGATTAACTTCTGCAGTGGATACTTTTCTTATCTTCTACACACGCAACCTCGTCGCGCAATCTTGAGCTAGTGTTAACCTTCTAATAATTGGTCTTTAAGAAAAAAACAAAAAAAACAGCAACTATTTTTTAGGCTTGATTGTTCATTCTCTCTAGTTTCTGTACGACCTGAATAATTTTCTGTATTTCTTCCTATGTATTGAACATTTTTTAGTTACTGTTTTGCCTTCAATTTGGTTTAGATTTCTTGTATTCTCTCTCCAACTGTCAACTTTGTAACCGCCAGAATCCATTGTTAAAGTTGAAGACTCTTTGTTCAAAATGAGAAGATAACGTAGATATGACTATGTCCATTCTACACATGATTGTTTTGCTTAATAAACTCAGCACATTAAGTCAAGGAACAAAATTTCCAAGAATGACAACTCCAAAACGGTTGAACACAATTTATTCATTTTTTCCACAAATCTGTCTTTGAGGCCATAGATTACATCTGTGTAATTTGAATTCTAAACGAGGTCGCGATTTTGTTCTAACAAGAGTTCATTACAGTTTGGTTGATTAGACATAACGGGTTGGCGAGATACTGAAGTTTTATTTTGACATGTGAAAATGTAAGTTGTTCCTTGACTTATTGTGCTGACTTTATAACAAACACACAGACAAACACAAACTCCACATTCTTCCTTAACAACGATGATAAAATTGATAATAACAATAAAAATAACAATAATAATAATTAACAATAGTAATAGTTTATAGAGCGCCTTAACACGTAGGGTTTTTCAAGGCGCTTCGCACATTTTCACATTTCACATAAACATATATATAATGAAAAAGAAACATTCGTCAGTCTTGTGCATCTGTGATTATCAATCAAATGCAGGGCTTTTACAGGGTAAAACAGGTACAGGTAATTCTTGAGATTTTTTCTTAAATCATTCTTTACGCTGTCTCACACTCACGGAGATGTAATGATAGGAAGTTGTAAATTGATGGGGTTTGATAAATGAAAGATGTTTTATCCAAAATGATTTGTAGTGGACTTTTGGAACTTCTAGCAGTTTGGATGAGGCCGATCTTAGGTTTCTGGATGGTGAATAACAAGCAAATCGCCACCTTAGTTCTCGTTTATTCCAATTCCACGTTTTGCACAATTGAGAAATTCGACATATACGTTTGAGGCTTCAGTATTATGATGAGTTAGAATAAGTCACAACTCTGAAACAGTCTGATTAGTGCCACAAGGCATTTTCAACAAGCCTCAAAGTGTGCATTTGTTATACCTCTTCTACATACTAAAAGATCTCCAGTTTTTCAGAAAATGGAGGAGATAGAATAAACCAGAACTAAGGTCGCCAAATGAGGAGGCCGGTTTTTCTTCCATTTTTCCAAATCTCAACGTTTTACTTGGGATAAACCCACCAATGTTCGGGGTTTCGCACCAGTCATCAGCACACCTGCAGCAGATGGCTGATCGTCGATCGTTTCCGAGGAACTCTAATGACCACACACCACGCACCACTATTTTTCACACCTCGTTTTGGCGCGTTCAGCTCTCCTCTCGTGATTTCTGCGGTGTGAACAACGAGCACTCCGCTATAGAATGTCGAGTACGTCAACGAGATATCTAGTAGTGTCGGGGATTGTCAAAATGTGGAAGACGGGGTCCCTTTCAAAGATCGCCAATCCAGGCAGCAACCTACGTCAGTTCAACGTGAGATTAGTAGGATTACCGTATGTCGGGTTCTCTACATCAATTGACATCGGCGAGATGTGGTATTCACTGGATCTACGTGGGAACGACGTCATTCTTACGTGCAAACATGACGTCAATTCTATGCGTCGGATTATCCGTAGGGTTACTGGCTGCCAAGTAATGACAACAGGGGCTGCTTTCGCTGCGGCTTTTCATGTTTAAGTGTCTCAGTGTCAATAAATCACGCCACTGGACTGGTATCATGGCTGTGAGTTATCCAGCATCTGCAATCTGCCTAATTATACTAACATTCTAAAACAAAAATACCCATAATCTGCAAAGTTCACTTGCAATAGCTGTGGAAGGGACTGCCATGCCAGGATCGGACTGCTTAGCCACACCAGATGTTGCTATCAACCTGTCTGATCTCACGACTAAACTAAGACTCTACGATTGTCTCCCGCGACAGACGGATGCCCACCCACCTAACTACCTGCCCATAATCTCAGGGCGAGAAGGTACCTGACAGAGATAGTAAAACATACAATAATATCAACAAGAAATACTGTGAAACAGAGGAAAAGTCAAAACAGCATAATAAACAAAAACCATGAATCGAGAACAGATAGGCTGCTCCCCCTCCCCCCCTGGACCCCCTTCGTGTCCCGGAGGAGAACTCTGGATCAGGAAACTCTAGATCTACTCGAAGTTCATTTTGCCTCATGGGTTGAAAACCCTTGTTCCAGGTTGTTGCATACCAAGTAGGTAGCCAAAATCTTTAACCTTTGCTATGATAAATGGGTAGCCCCGGTTTGTTTGTTGTCGTAACTGACAAGGTGATCGGCGTGAAGAGTGGTATAAAACCGATGGAATGAAATAGTTGAGAATGGCCAGGTATTCTAACATTTTTCTCTGCAAACCATTTTCACAACTGGGAATTTGTTTCGCACTTTCACAAAACGTATTTCTAACGGGGGTGGGGTAGAGGTGGGGGTTGGGGGGTGTAATCATACTAAGCCCGGAACGTCACAGCCAGCCAAATGTGCACCCAAGAAACAGTGGCAGAAGCTGACTGTGTCTGGCCGGGCTTGGTTTGATAGGGTCTTCCCGGATTTACTTAGAATGTGAAGGAAATTATGGTGTGTACTTCTTGTCTGCCAGCAGTTGACTCTGCCATTCCGGGCTCAGTATGATGCTCCCCTTAAGTCTTTTACGTGAGCTGAACCCCGAGATGTTTCATGGGTTGCAATATCGATTTGTTCACAAACATTATTGCAAGAGATACTGTTTATCAATGGCCACTGTATGGCTTTATGACATTTAATAAGCTCAAGTGACCTTCGGAATACAGGCATGCAAGGGAAATCGCTCAACTCGGTCGCACAAAGCTAACAAAATACCAATTTCTTCAGACAAATTCCCAAATGTCACATATAAAAGGGATGCAGATTCATTATCATAGACCACAGCTTCCCCCCCCCCTTTTTTTCCTTTCTTGTCATTTCAAAGATCCTGGAACATTCCTATTGAAGTTAGATACTGCTTAACATTTCAAAGATCCTGGAACATTCCTATTGAAGTTAGATACTGCTTAACATTTCAAAGATCCTGGAACATTCCTATTGAAGTTAGATACTGCTTAACATTTCAAAGATCCTGGAACATTCCTATTGAAGTTAGATACTGCTTAACATTTCAAAGATCCTGGAACATTCCTATTGAAGTTAGATACTGCTTAACATTTCAAAGATCCTGGAACATTCCTATTGAAGTTAGATACTGCTTAACATTTCAAAGATCCTGGAACATTCCTATTGAAGTTAGATACTGCTTAACATTTCAAAGATCCTGGAACATTCCTATTGAAGTTAGATACTGCTTAACATTTCAAAGATCCTGGAACATTCCTATTGAAGTTAGATACTGCTTAACATTTCAAAGATCCTGGAACATTCCTATTGAAGTTAGATACTGCTTAACATTTCAAAGATCCTGGAACATTCCTATTGAAGTTAGATACTGCTTAACATTTCAAAGATCCTGGAACATTCCTATTGAAGTTAGATACTGCTTAACATTTCAAAGATCCTGGAACATTCCTATTGAAGTTAGATACTGCTTAACCTTTCAAAGATCCTGGAACATTCCTATTGAAGTTAGATACTGCTTAACATTTCAAAGATCCTGGAATATTCCTATTGAAGTTAGATACTGCTTAACATTTCAAAGATCGTGGAACATTCCTATTGAAGTTAGATACTGCTTAACACAGAGAAAAAAAAAAAGAAGACGTATTTGGTACTTTCAGCGTTCCTAAACAATACATTTTGAGTTAAGGTCATAAAACATCACTACTTACTGACAAATTCCCGAAGTGTCATAATGGGAAGAGACGTACACGTATTCCCCACAGCCGCGCACTTTTTCTTTTCTCTTGTGTCTTGTCAAAGATCCTGGAAAATTCCTATTGCAGTCAACAAAATGCTTGATATTGCATTCAGGAATACAAATTTTCTTTGAATGTGTTTGTCTGCATATCTAAAAAAAATTAAAATTAATGCGTGTTCCCTGTTGAAGTACCTTTAGGAGGAACCGAAATACGTCTGGGAATACAATGAAGATAAGGAGGTTTTATTTGCATAACAAGCAGACTGTTAAACTGTCAACAATGTTGTTTGCGTGACTTTAATTCATCGAATATCAATTCAATTCACTTTTTCTATAATGCTTCAACAGATGGGCACTAGGGCAAGAGACATTAATGGCAGTTCGCGTGGGGATGATTCTATAATACATTTTGAACCCATGCAAATATTGGACACACTTGTAAAAGTCCATTACAGGTTGAAGAAAAAAACAACAAAAATCATCCAGTTGTGGTCTTCTGTACGCCTCCTAAACATGGCTACTAATCGATGAACGAGAACTAAGTAACACTGGATTGCTTCTTTGCCATCTATTTCGTAGCAGCAGTTTGTCGGAAATGAATAATTTTTGTCATGAGCATGTGGAAAATAAAGCTTGTTTTACTTGGGGTACTTCAATACTAGATTACCCATGACACAGTTCTGGAAATGTTAACTTTCTTAGTTCTAATTTCCCAACATTTCTCCCGAACACCAACAATCAATGAACAGAACGCAAAAGTGTGGCTAGCAATAAGCGAATCATAAACAACCAGAATGAAGACGTTTTGTATTCCACCAACTCCCAACAACAACAACAACAACAATCACTGCCGTCTTAACGCGTAGGTACACAGGGGACCCACGCATACAAATTTACATTGGTTTTTGAAACGCAGAAGAAAATGATATTGCTTTGCCCGGGGGCCCACAATGATATTACGACGGCCCTGACAACAGCAACCAAAAAAAAAATAAAAACACTAAAACAAATAAACAAACAATCATGGTGAGCATCAAAATGGGCTTAGCTAATGTTCAAATTTCAGACTTCGAGGCTTAGCTAATTTTGCTTTCCACTGCTAGAACTCCTCTCCAAGATTTGACTTGCTAAGAATGTTAAACTGTCTCCATAAAGAGTCCCGGTCTGAAGAGTCAGTGCCAGGAACTGGTAAGAACTAAAAATCACCTGGCCAGGAAAGTTGCTCAGAAATCAGGACCATCCGTCCTCCCCCCTACCTGCCATCATTTTCTCAGGTGTGAAAACACCTGGGGGAAGTAGGACCAAAAACCGATTGGATCCAGAACTTAAAAAGAACAACAACGCCCAGCCCCCCGCCCCCCAAAAAATAAACAAAAAAACTTGGATTGACACAAACTGTTGCAATTCAAAATGATATCATTTAGATAGAGTATATACCCAGTGCACTGAATGGCAACCAAGGACAGGAAGTAGAACAACAGGGTGACCAAGAAGAAGATGGCAGGATGACATTAAACAGAGAGGAGAAACAATAGGGATGAGGAAAAAGAATGGAAGTCATTGTCAGAGGGCTACATCCTGCAGAGGGTGGACAGCACCTAGGTGAAGGTGAAAGTGCATGTACCTGTACCCACTGTATCCTCAAACAAAACACATCTCTTCCTCTATCTTCATGATGACAGTACCGCAAAGCAAACACACATACACACACACACACACACACCAAAAAAATAAATAAAAATTATCGAGTTCTTCTGTAGTGGAGTTGCTCCATCACTGTAACATAAGAGAAAACCTTGGCAGATTATGAACTATCCAAACTTTGTGTGTCCAGGACTACGCAAACTTTGTGTGTCCAGGACTACGCAAACTTTGTGTGTCCAGGACTACGCAAACTTTGTGTGTCCAGGACTACGCAAACTTTGTGTGTCCAGGACTACGCAAACTTTGTGTGTCCAGGACTACGCAAACTTTGTGTTCTCCAGAACTAAGCAAACTTTGGGTCTTCAGGACTACGCAAACTTTATGTGTCCAGGACTACGCAAACTTTGTGTTCTCTCCAGAACTAAGCAAACTTTGGGTCTCCAGGACTACGCAAACTTTGTGTCTCCAGGACTACGCAAACTTTGTGTTCTCCAGAACTAAGAAAACTTTGGGTCTCCAGGACTACGCAAACTTCGGATCTCCAGGACTACGCAAACTTTGTGTGTCCAGGACTACGCAAACTTTGTGTGTCCAGGACTACGCAAACTTTGGGTCTCCAGGACTACGCAAACTTTGGGTCTCCAGGACTACGCAAACTTTGGGTCTCCAGGACTACGCAAACTTTGTGTTTCCAGCACTACGCAAACTTTGTGTGTCCAGGACTACGCAAACTTTGGGTCTCCAGGACTACGCAAACTTTGGATCTCCAGGACTACGCAAACTTTGTGTCTCCAGGACTACGCAAACTTTGGGTCTCCAGGACTACGCAAACTTTGGATCTCCAGGACTACGCAAACTTTGTGTCTCCAGGATTACGCAAACTTTGGGTCTCTAGGACTATGCAAACTTTGGGTCTCCAGGACTACGCAAACTTTGGGTCTCCAGGACTACGCAAACTTTGGGTCTCCAGGACTACGCCAACTTTGTGTTTCCAGGACTACGCCAACTTTGTTTTTCCAGGACTACGCAAACTTCGTGTCTCCAGGACTACGGAAACTTTGGGTCTCCAGGACTACGCAAACTTTGGGTTTCCAGGACACCAACTCATTTATTTGTTCGCACTGGTATAGTTTCTTGTATACACATACATCTGGTTAAAACTAGGAACAACAACAACTACAACAGTAGAGAAAAACAAAATAAGAAAAAAAAAGAATGCAGTCCATTTGGGACCTCTTCTTGCATTAAGAAAGAAAACGGGACCAGGACCAGGACAAGAATAAGGAAACCCATTAGGAAGCCCTTTAAAGGGCTAAAATGGAGAACAACAGAACCAACAACAACACAAACTAAAACAAGAAAAAAAGAGGTGAGGTGCCGAAAGCAGAGATCCTCCGAAAACAAAGAGTTCAACAATAACAACAACAACAACAACAACAACCTAACCACTCAAGCTCTTTGAGTCTCTGAGGCCTTCTTCGGGCATAATGTTATAAAGGTAAAGACACCTGTTAGTGTTCATTCATGTATCTGTTTGTACTGCTGCTGACACAGTTTCTTGCATAGATATGAATTTGGTTTCAAACAATAACAATAGCCTAGATTGGTGTGGGCCACGAGTTTGATACAACTCTACGTCTCCGGCACCTTACCTATCCTAACTGCCGATTGAACTGGCCTTTCTATGGTTCACAACCTTTCCACCTTGAAGATGAACTTCTGGCAGCTGCTCCCTTTAATGCCAAGAATACACACGGAAAAAAAGATGGCCCAATGCTTGCAGTGAAAATTGAAGAACTTTTCACTTCTGAGTGGATGGGAATATCCTCACTCAGGCTCTTCTAGTTTCAGTTTTTCTTTCTTTCTTTCTTCTTCTCCCTTGCCACCCACTTAAGAAAGAATGTTCTAGCACCCATAGAGAAACAGAAAAGAGGTGAGTAAGGTAAACGCCACTTGACATTTTGACCATTCCGATGCGCCAGAAAGATTTGAGACAGGTAAACCTTTGAAGACGCCGATAGAGGAAAGGATATCGCAGAAATACAAACCTGTTTCACATGGGTCGCTATAGCTAAGAAATATTCAGATTTATCGCGTTGTTTGGAACTTGGGGCTTGAACGTGGACGTGGATCCAGAGAATTTGTTGACATTTCCTCACACTTGGGAATTTGTTCAAGAACTCTAAACACTGACGCTTTTGTCTATATATGAAAGGAAACAACGCTAGCTGCTCTCCCATGTTTGTTAAGTAATTAGTTTGCTTAGGAACATAGAACAAGATGAAACTCTACTCAGTGAGCAGATTAATCTTGTACTCTACATACTATACATTCTTGTTTTACATTTCCTTTTCAGAGGGATTTTTGTCTTCTTTTTTTTTTCCTTCACATTCGCAGATTAATTTGTCTTCGTGAGAACTGGTCTGAGGACTGAACTAGCCATTTGTAGAAGCAAACGCAACTTTAGTTTTTGTTTGTTCCAACTCCACTTTTTTTTTTTTGCGCAACTGAGAACTTCGTCGTTAAAGATTTGAGGTTTTATATTATGCTAAGGATTTTTTATAAATCGGAACTGTGGAACAGCTTGATAAGTGCCCCAGTGCATTTTAAACAAGTGTCAAAGTCTGCAGTAGTTATGTATCTCTTCTGCATACTAAAAGATCTACAGGTTTGTTATTTTTTTTTTCCCAGAAAATGAAGATATAACAAACAAGACCTAAGGCCGCGAGGAGCTCTTGTGTCAAATCTGCTCTGCTACATAGTCAAATCAGCAGAGCCACTGAAATATAGTCATTAAAATTCTTGCACTTCAGGCCTGCCTTTTGTCACGATTAAGGTTGATGACCTTGTACGCCACGAGTATAGAGGGGGTAAACTTAGTAGGGGAGAAGGGGAATTTTTAAGTTGTTGACTAGCATGAAAGATTACTATCACGAGGAAGGTCGGTGGCCTTGTGCGCCACGAGTCTAAGGGGGGTGAGCTTAGCAGGGGAAAACACGGGTTTTAACATTGTTGACGAGCATGAATAGATACACACGACTCGCTTTAAACCAGTCGCGTGTGCAAAAATCTCGGGAGTATAAATAGAGGAGAAGCTCGACACACGTGGTTCCCAAGTTATTCATTCCTAAAGGAAGACGCAGAATTTATCGGTCCGGGCGACAAGTGGAAGGTCGTGCCAGTGGGGACCAGAAGTATTAGGTGTGTGAGGGATCCATGATGTTCACATTTATTTCCCAATAAGAAGAATTTATCGGTCCGGGCGACAAGTGGAAGGTCGTGCCATGGGGACCAGAAGTTGAGGAGTCCTGATGATAGGACGGGAACCCTTCAGGAGCTCGTGATTTGCGATGGCGGGTGTGAACCGTCGATGTGCTGTGTGTTTGCAGAAGTGGAAGAGTCCTGAGGACGGGATGATGAGAACCCCTCAAGGAGCTAGTAATCTACGATGGCGGGTGTGAACTGTGTGTTCTTATTTGTGTTTCCCCTTTTATCGTCGAAGTTAGAGATCTAGAAAGGATCGTGTGAACTCTGCAGACGTGAAACTGCATCAACGAGGAGGGCAGCTGTTGACAGAGACTATTAAGTATACGTAATTAAGTTTATGGACAGAGGGATTAGATCTAGATGTGAAACGGGGAATAGAGAATAGCCATGATCCCCAAGAGTAAATTTCAAATATCTCTGTTTTTGTGATTATGTATGTGATTATCATGAGTTGAATGTTTTGACATACGTTTTGTCATGCATTTATAATTAAATATCGTTTAATTTAAATCTCACTCCATGTGTCCGTTGATCGCTGGTCTGCTTGCTTGGCTTGTTAGCTGGGTTTGAAAGGTAAATAAGTTAGGTACTCATCACACACGTGGTCGTGACCATCTTCACGCACGTGATCGTGACACTTTCATCTCAGAAGTGACCAGTGAAGTGAGTTTTTACATTACCATTTATTTTTTTACTGCCAATGAACCCCGGGTGTAAAGTTGGTGACCTCATGGGTACCCCAGACTGTCGAGTGTGTGGTCCATTTCCTGCTAGGCGGCACTTGGGAAGTAAATAGATCAGTGGTTGTGAAAGTGTTGCTGCTGCCAAATGCGTACGTACTCACTTCAGAGCAGAGACTTTCTTTTTCTTTTTAATATTGATTGTTGTTACCTGCACGTGTGCAGTCCAACTACTGTACGCTAGGGGCACGTATTTTAAAGCCTTTTGTGACTCCAGAGCTAGAGAGCCCCCCCCCCCCCCGAAATACTCCTTGACAACAGCCTTAATTACTTATCATTTCACAGTTTCTTTTTGTTTTCCTCTTATTTTTTGTTTTTTTTTCTTTTGGTTGAAAGGGTGGGGTGGGGGGGGGGGGGCAAGAGTTAGGGATTTGATCAGATTTAGGGCTGAGGATAAAGACGGGGTTAGGGATTGGTAAAATTATACGTTCTTGTCCCTAGCGCAAAACAAGTAACAACAGTGTTTTATATTTGCTTCAATTGAGACAAGTAGATTAAATCCCCTTTACGCGTTATTAGCCAACTGTGTAAAGAACTCTAGGTTGATTTTAGGAGATTTTGCTTGGAACCCTTTCATACATGATTGTATGATAATAACTAGTAGAGAACTCGCGACTTCGCGGGCAAAGAACACAAACTGGATTTCTGCTCCTCTACTTCAAGAACTTGATAATGATAATTATAATAATAATGATGATATTAAAAAATATGCTTGGTTATTTAATATCTTTTAAATCATGTACCGACCATCTCGTCGTTTGCATAATCGTTGAAACCACACATACAAAAAAAAGCACAAAAAAAAAACACACAAAAAACTGGCGGTAACTAAATAAACCGAAAAATAATGATAATAATAATGATAATAATAATGATTATAATATTGAAAGTAACAACATAATAACGAAAGGATGGTTGTTGGTTCTAAATACCTTATAGCCATACCTTCACCAGAAATTTTAAAAAATCTTTTATCTTACACAATCCTACGACTTTTCCCAAAGCAAACAAGAATAGTCATGTCCAACCTTTAAAATCCAGATCAAAGCCTGTCAAATACAGGACTCCCAGACAAATGATATTGAAGAGCCCCCCCCCCCCTCCCTTTTCCCTCACACACACGCACACAAATAATTTCTCTGGTATTTTTCTCGAGATTTTAATCCCATCGAGCTGGTCCAGGTACTTTCTTGTTGCTCTATTATTCCCGAAATTTTGACTTTACAGCTCCCCCATCCTCCCACCCCCAACCGGCAGAAATTACTGTGCTTGCACAAATTTCCAATCGATATAACAGTTCTCTTGATCTGTCCTCCTCACGTTCTCCTAGACAATAATTTTTTGGGAGGGGATTGCACAGAAGTCATAAGCGACCAAGGTGTATGGCCAGTAAATGATGACTATTAACTTGGTTATTTTTTCTGATCTGCCGGCAGCATCAGAGTAGCCGGTATCATAAAGAAAGATTAAACTATTCCGCCGTGATGCAGCAATTATATTATGTAATAATTCTTTTTTTTTTGTTTGGTATATTCTTCCACTTCTCATCAATCCCGTTTTTTTTTCTTCTCAGAAAATGTGACGCAATACAGAATAAATCCGTCTCGAGAAGATCAGACGGCAAGCCAAACTTATCGTAACTTGGTTTTTTGCACATTTAACTAGATCACAAGCTCGTTCTTATCGGCCCCATTGACCACTGGAATGGATACTAAAATGACGTGAATTTTTTTATGAGCCAAACTATCGTAACTTGGGTTTTGCACCATTTATCAGGAGATGCACAAAAAAAAATAAAAAACCCAAAAAACTGAATAACTTTCTTTATCATACTATGTAGTTACGATATTATTTTTAAAAAACCAACACAATGTTATTTAACCCTTGGTTTTCAGAATTCAACCCGAAATTTTCAATATAACCAGATCTGCGGACTGCTAGGGTCTACAAGCATGCAAAACACCTCTATTTTTGACAAGAAAGAGGAGTTACGATAGTTCACCATCCGGCCATCACTTTAGTTTTAAACGCAAATTAAAGGTACCGTAACCGGGGACACGATGACCTAGAGACAAGGTGCTCGCCTCTCATGCCGAAGGTACCAGGTTCGAATCCCGGTCGATGCAGACCGGTTGGAAGCTTGGGATTTTTCTCATATATGTTCCTGCCCCTGATTCTATGGTAAGTAGGATTGAGCACCTAGTCTTCTCGGATAAGGACGAAAAACTCGGAAGGCCCGTGTGCACGTTGCGCACGTTAAAGATACCTTGGCAGTTGGAAATCGAAACGAGCAGGCCCGGGCAAAATTCTAAAAAAAACAACAACGAATACCTAGCACAACGACAAGAACAACAGAAAGAAGAAAAGTGATGTGTAACTGCCAAGGGTAGCGAGCCGCCTAAAATAAAGACCTAAACACGATAACCTGGGCAGGCGTGTGTACATTTTGTTGATATCTTGTGGCTCATGAATATCTGAAGTTTATCGTATGTGGCTCTTATACAAAGCAAGTTTGGCCACCACTGAAAAAAACAAGGGGGGGGGGAGGAGGAGGGGGGGGGGATGCGAGCTCTGCTGGGGCAATGAAAAAATAAAATATTGACAAAATAAAAGCACACAAAAAGTGTGGCGTCCCAGCAGGATTTCAATTAGAGTCAATATATGCGAAAAGATTTGGCTTTCTGCATCGACAAATTTAATCTGAATTATTTCTTAACACCAGGCTCAGATCGAACAACACAGTTCTACATTATTTTCTTTTTGCGATTTTATTTGGACTCCACTGGGAGTACATGGTCAAAGGTAGATAACTGTAAAAAAGATCAATGCTGAACTGAATCCACTCCTTCCATGGACAGTTTTGCGCCTTTGTCTCTACCGAGTATAGCACTGGTGCACAAGCAGAGGTTCGTCGTCATTGTCGAAGTAAAAACAAATAAAAGCCGAAGCTGAAAATACAGCCGCTCGAAAGAAAGGAAGAACAAACTCTAAGGGAAGACACTGATGAAATGAACTGTGTTAAAATGAGTCTTGCTGTGTGCGGTGAAGGTCATGCGGTTCGGTATTCTAGAGGTTCCTGAAATGGAAAGAAGAAGAGGAAGAGGGGGAAAAACAAAAAGGGAAGACAAACCAAAACAAACAGAAAAAAAAAAGGGGGGGGGGGGGGAGAAGGTTGAGGAAAAGAATGTCAGAACGGCTGACATGGAAGGAGAAAAATGGGTGAAGGAACTGGATGGAGAAAAATGGCATTGACGTAGTCAATTTAAACTAATTTGTAGGCCTATTTTTACATTTTGTCGTGTGTTCTTGGATCTGTTTCTCTTTCATCCTTGTCTGTCTCTGTGTTTTGCTTGCCTCTCTGTCTGTTCGCTTGTCTGTCTATCTGTCTTCTTGTCTGTCTGTCTTTTTGCTTGTCTGTATGTCTGCTTGTTTCTTTGCTTGTCTGTCTGTCTGCCTGCCAGTCTCTATCTGTCTGTTTACCTGCCTGATTGTCTTTCTGTCTGTTTACCTGCCTGATTGTCTTACTGTCTGTCTATTTCTCTCTCTCTCTCTCTCTTTCTCTTTCTCTAGTTTTGCTTTCTGCCTCTCTTTATGTCAGTTTGACTTAATGTCAGAAGCTCCGCCTGTTTCAGTTTCTCTGTAAAAAAAAAAAATGTCTGGAAATTTCCTCCGATAAAATAATTGCCCATCCTCCCTGTCCCCTCGCGTTTGGCCTCCCTTTTGCCATTTTCTCCCTTGCGCGACTTCTCTTCCTTTTCCTTGTTCCTTCTTCTTTTCATCTCAGCAGATTCCTTCTTCTTCGACAGCCATACAAACAAATACTTTGCCTGACAGTATTCATATTTTATATTCATTCTTCCACGTATATTTAATTATCTCCTGTGCCCCTCAGGCCTTTTGTGTTGACGCGGCAGCAGGACCAGCACAAAGACTGCCATTAGCCGTCAACAACATCGGCGGATACTACCCCAGGTTTATGGTGTGTTGACTAAAGACACACACCCCATACACATACTACAAACTGGATTTATTCCCTATTATTGTTGTTGGGTTAAAAAAGTTCAAACTAAACATATTGATTCCTAATGAAAAAGACTTTTAATATAAAAAAAAAAACAACAACCAAAATACCCGTTTGAGAATCGAACCACGGTCTCTCGACTGACAGGCAAAGAAGCTCACCACTACGCTTTTGTTAACCTTGTGTAATTGTGCAGAATTTTTTTCCAAAATCAACATCACTAATTCAATTACCAGTGGATAAAGACTCCGCAGCAACAATTAATATGCCTTCTAAAGCTGTTGGAGCATTGAGTCCAGGCTGTTTTGTCTCAGTTTTAGCCCAGACACAAGGTACTGAGACGGACCATTTGGCCAAATTCCGTCCGTCTACTTGCGCGCGTACCATCCAAGCCAACAATGCAACAATTTGCACCGCATCCCTTCATAATTGAACGAAAAAGACAAGTACCACAGAGCTCTGTGAGTAGTGTACTCCCCGTGTTTATACGCCCGCAAGTTGTGGACATAGAGTGAAAGAAGGAATGATCCGTCTCGGTATTCTGTGTCTCGGGTATTAGTGTGAAATGTGAACTTAGGAATTAAACAGGATCCCGCACAATGGCGTCTCACTAGTTAGGGTGCGTCAAACTGTCTCAAGTCAGCTGGCGGAAAAAGAAAGACCTCGCGGAGCGAATCAAAACAGTCTGGACTTGGTGTTCCACAAGCCTAAAGCTCCGTTTTCATGTATACGGAAACGGAACGACAACGGCAAAATCCATCAATTTTAGTAAAAAGAAAGAGTGTTTCCATGTGTACGGAAATGGCTTTTTTGGCACACATGAAAACATTTTATTTCATTACTTGTAGGGTTGTTGACGTTTCCGTTGCCGTATCCGTTTCGGAGCACATGAAAACACATCCTAAGCAAAACACTATCTACGCAGTTTGAAGAATCATCGTTACCTCTGTAGCTAGCTGGCCAGTTTACAGAGCTCTGCAAACCTTCAGGGCTGATGCAAAAAAGCTAAAAATGGGACACCAGTCGAATTTTTTTTTCAAATTCTTTTTCCGTCTAACGACCTTCTGAAATCGATTTTGTCTGCCTCTTAACTGGGCAGGGAAAAGGAGAGAGGATTTGGGGCGGGGGGGGGGGGGCTGTGCATCAGAAACATTACAACCGGCCCAGGGAAAGATCGTAGAAACACTCACACATACACACATGTGCACGAACATACACATTTCGTTTACACGCATGAAATGAGAGAAAGGCAGAGGATGAGACGTCAAGAAACGTTATTTTATTTTTTTTTCAGTCTCAGAGAGCTTCGTGATAAAAGTGGTGTAAGTGTCCGTCGCCCATAGATCACTTCTAATTCTTCATCCCACAACCTGAGGTGGGATTCACAAGTAGAAGAGATCTAACTGCAAATTACTGACACTTAGAGCCCTTTTAATTATATCTCCTCCCCCCCCCCCCCAGCCCCCGCCCCCGCCCCCCAATGTGTTACAGAGGGTTAAAGACAGAGAAACTGGGCTTGGTGAGGACACTGTTCAAACCTCCTCTCCCCCCCCCCATACACACACACAATTTTCCCCCAGATACGAAGGAACGAAAGAGAGACGGTGATTGATGACAATCGAAGGGTTTAGGAGTATTCAAATAGAAGGTCTAAATGTCAGTTGCACTTTGATTCCTTCTAATTCTAAATAGCTCAATCTGACGTGGGGTTTACAATTACAAGGGATCTAAGTGCAACTGGCCCTTAGACCCTTTCCGAAGTCGCTGAGCAAGCAGGGGGGAAACATGACCCTTTGATCTTCTCTGCCTTGTACGATGAAATTCGTTGAACTCGATATCCAAATCTAAATTTGGAGTCTCGCCCAGCACTACACCAATCTCATCCTATCCACAGAGAGGCAGAAAGACAAAATGTGAGTAACCACGTCTTTTTCAAACCCACCCCACCCTCTTCCCTCAAACACCAGGGAAAGAGAGAGTGTGGACAATCTTCATTCCTCTCTCCCCACATTCTTCAACCACTCCCAATTTAAAAACCAGAGAAACGGGGAGAGAGAGAGAGAGATGTAAGTGAAGGCAGTACCCCACCACCACCACCTCCTCCTCCCAGTTATAAATCAGAGAAAAAGAGAGACAGAGAGATAGAGAGAGAGAAAAAGAGAGAGGGTGGGTTAGTGAGAACATTATTCCACCGCCACCACCACCACTTAAAAACCAGGGAAAGAGAGAGAGAGAGAGAGAGAGAGAAAGAGAAAGATAGAGAGAGAGAGAAAGAGAGAGAGAGAGAGAAAGAGAGTGAGGACATTATTCCACCACAACTTACTCCTCCCAGTTACAAACCAGAGAAAGAGAGACAGAGTGAAATGGATAGACAGACAGAGAGACAGACAGAAGTAGTGAGGGCATTATTCCAGGAAAAAGAGAGAGAGACCGAGACAGATAGAGAGAGAGGTTAATGAGGGCGTTTTTCCATCGCCCGCTATTTCCTCCCAGTTAAAAACCAGAGAGAGAGAGAGAGAGAGAGAGAGGGGGGGGGGGGAGAGAAAGAGAAAGAAGGCAGAGAGACAGACAGATAGACAAAGGTAGATACAGATGGAGGGAGGTTAATGAGGGCATTATTCCACCACCACCACTACCCCTCCCAGTTACAAATAAGGGAAAGAGAGAAAGAGAGAGAGAGAGAGAGAGAGAGAGAGAGAGTGAGAGAGAGAGAGAGAGAGAAACAGAGAAAGAGAGGTTAGTGAGAACATTCTTCCATCACCTCCCGCCCCCCCCCCTCCTGACAACGTTACCCCTGTGCCATCCCGCAATGCAGGACCGTAAGCATACCTTACCTCGCGTGAGCAAGATGTGACCCACCTGCCACAGAATCCTGACACGCTCATGAATGTGTACCTCGGGCTGACTTTACAACATATTTCTAAAATATCGTTTTACATTTGCATGCCAGTGGTTCTTATGTGAGCAATATGGCCCCACAGAGAACAATTTTGGCATCCAGGGTACGGGGCTGGGGGTGGGGGGGGGGTGGGGGGTTAAAAAAAGGGGGCGACAAAGGGGCCAAAAGGATCAAGGGGATGACAAGGGGGGGGGGGGGTTGGGGGTATGAATGGAGAACGATTTGGGGTCAAATCCGTGGCAGGTCCCGACTTGCTCAACAGCAGGCTTAGATAGGTTTTATGAAATAAAAGACCAAATATTTTGTATTCTAGTGCATTAATTTGTTAAAGAATGCTTTCTGGTTTATAATGAATCATCAACAGGTCTAACGTCATTGATAATGCTTTGAAAGTCCTAACATCGTAATTTATGTATGTAGTCTGTCTTCTTGTGAAAAATGTCTGTTGGGTTTGAGAAATAATAAAATTGGGGGGCGGGGAGAGAGAACAAGCAAAACAAGGGAGAGATAGGGAGAGAGAGAAGGAGTCAGACTGGAGAGAGAAGGAGAGAGATGAGGAGAGAAGGAGAAGGAGAGAGATAGGGAGAGAGGAGGAGACAGACTGGAGAGAGAGATAAGGAGAGAGATGAGAGAAGGAGAAGGAGAAGGAGAGAGATAGGTAGAGAGAGAAGGAGAGAGCCTGGAGAGAGAGAGGGGTAGAGACAGTGAGAAAGGGGGAGAGAGAGAGAGGTAGAGAGAGAGAGAGGCGGAGCAAGTCTCTCTCCCTCTCTCTCCAGTCTGTCTCCTTCTCTCTCTTTCCCTCTCTGTCCCTATTTCGCTCTCTCTCCCTCTCTCTCCTTCTCTCAGTCTCTCTCTTCCACCTCTCTCTCCCTCCCCCCCCCTCCTTTCTCTTTGCCCCCCCCTCCCCCCCCCCCCCCATTCTTAATCTTGAATAATTTTATTGTATTCCATTCAAAAGTCTATGTTAGGGAAAACGTATGAAAGAAAATTTGGAACCTAATGGGGCGATTGTCTGAAAAAGGTTGAGAACCACTGCTGTACACTTTTATAACACTCATAACCGTATCCGTATTTTGCTTCATATTACAGCAACCAAAATTTGTCAGAGGTACAGTAATACAACACTCCGCGGAGCTTCACAGAGGCGGCAAATATCATTCAATGGGATTATGGCAGGCAAAATTATATTCAATGATGAACCAGCCTGCAATTTGGATGATGTCATGTATTACAATGTAAAATTATACACGAAATTGATTAGAAATGATGAATACAGGATTTAAGGTATGTTTACTTTTTTCGAACAGTCCATGTAGAAAAGAGTTTCATAATCACTAGTTGGTGATTAGACTAGTGCTAAGGGACAAGTGGCGTCTGTAATGTGGTGCATATTACACGGCTGTCCGCTCCGAGATTGCCCTGTGCAAAAACAGAAACAAAGTGAAATAATATTCATTTTTAATGTCCTTTTCGAATACAAGGACAAGGTGGTCTAGAGGCAAGGTGCTCGCCTCTCATGCCAAGGGTCCGGGTTCAAAACCCGGCCGGTGCAGGCATGTTGGAACTTTGGGATTTTTCTCATATTTGTCACGAGTGGAGTGAGTGCAATTAAGGGGATTGCTACAGAGCGGGTGTAGAATAAGAAGAGCTCACGACAGACGGATAGGAAAAGACGGAAAAGGGGAAGAGTAAAAATAACTCATGCAGACAAGTGGGAAAAGCGTGCGTGTATGAGTGGTGTGGAAGTCTGAATGAGGCGAAAGCGCTGGATTACTATCACTGCAAGTTAGAAGGTCCTACGGATCGGACCTGTGAATAAGAGCCCATCGGGCGGACATAAAGGGAAGCAGTCGAGAAGACTAGTGAGAGTCTTTCCAGTTATGACTGGTATGTAGAACGTTGATTGATTATTATGATTGATGTATTATATTATATTCGTCTATTACCATGATGTGAATAAGTATATGTGAGGAATGTGGAAGTCCTTGATATTGGATATAGCAATGTGCGCCACGAGCGATAGATGAAAGTGAGTTCATGGATTTGTAGCGCGAGTGAGTAGTGTGTACTCCGATGGAAGTGTGTTACCGTAAGATGTGTGGTGAGTGAAAGGTGAACTAGTGTGTGTACGTTTCATGGGTTGTAAGGAGAGGTGGAGTGAATAGAAATGGTAGGGTATTATACCAATGTAATATTATTCTTGTAGGTGTCGGGGACGGGCCGCAGAGCCACCTCGATGAGCACAGGGGATAGGCCAGCATAGGGCCGGAGGCCACACATAGGCCAGAAGTGAGGCTGTCAGTGCAGGACAGTAGAGGCACATAAAGTCGTGGCAGTCAGGCCACGGACAGGGATGTAGATATGAGAGTGAATGAGATACTATATTGTTGCCATGTTGATAGGCTAGTGAACTGATATTATGTTGTTGCCATGTTGATGGCTATGGAAATAATAATGTGTTATTGCCCTGCTGAGGTGCTAGGGGAGTGCTAAGGTGTATGACAATAGGAAGGTGATATTGAGAGACTGCGGTGCCAGTAAATTATTAATGTGCTATTAAGACCCTGAGGGAGAGGCTGAGGCCGAAGTGCCTTTAGGAGTAACTACCGGATTGTGGATCCGAGGGAGAGTGTGTGTGAGAATAAGGCCGTTGTACGGCAGTGCATTTCAATAATATAATGTATGTAATTGCGCTATTATATGTATAATTATGTTTAATAAATGTGTGAGTCTGATGGGTTGTTCTGTTAAGTGTTAAACTTGTTTGTTCGTGATTGTTGTCCTGTCATACTTATTACATCTCCCAGTCTGGGATTTGTGACACTGGGGGCTCGTCCGTTGTGACACTGGGGGCTCGTCCTGTTTACCTATGGTCATTTTGACATTGTGTATTCGTTATATCTAGTTGTTTTTCTGTTGTGCTAGGAATTTATGCTGTTGTCTTTGTTCGTGGGATGAATGAAATTTTCATGATATGATTTATGGATACTTATGAATATGTATTGATGCATGTATTGCTATGAATAGGTATTAATGTGTATTTAAACTTTCCAGAGTGTGTGCGTGCAGCCTGAGGAGACGAGCAGCCAGAGCTCCGATTAAAGGGAGGAGTTTTACTCAAAATTTCAAAAATTGAAAGTTAAGTGAAAATTTTGTGCCCTGGATTGAGGGCTGTCTTTTCTTCTGTCTTTTCCTGCTGTTTTTCTGTTTTCGTTGTAATTGATTATACGGGCGGTGGCGCGGGTTTGCTGTGGTGAGCGTAGTTTGTCCTCTTCGGGAGGTGGGCTAAATTTGGAACTTCGTTCATCACAGCGAACAGTTCTGTAGGGACCTGTATTTTTGTTTAGATTGTAGCGTTCTATCTTCCTCGTTGTTTTAGGAAGACGTTTCTCTTGTCCTTCTCCTCCCTATCTGTAGATACGTTCTTTTTTTTCAGACTCTGTTCTTGTTTGTACCGTGTAGTGTAATCGGCGTAGTAGGTTGCATTTTTTTTCCATTATATTTTCTTTTTTAGGTCTTTGTCCTAGTCTGGTTCGTTGTCCTTGACGTCCTTCTGGTCTTTCTACTGAATTTCCTTATTCTTGTCTTTTCTACTCTTTTTTATTATTAATAGTGCAGTGCATTTTATGGATATAGCATTAGTTGTGCTGTAAAGGTAAATTTCTGAATTGTATTTGGGACAATTGGGTATTGTTATATCTGGTGTGATCTCAGGTCTCTGGTCGTGTCGTTAGTGATCATACCGGCAGGTTAGCCGCTCTTATAATACATACCATAACCATAAATCTGTGAAATGGCGGAACTCCAACAACTAATGAAGTTGGGTAAGGAACTTGGCCTGGAGGGAGAGGAGCTACGCGGCTGGATTAAAGAACAGCAGGCGGATTTGCGCGATGAGCGTGCTAAGGATAGAGAGCGAGAAAAAGAGGCTAAGGCTCAGGAGGAGGAAAGGGAGTTTAAGCAACAGGAGAGAGAGGCTAAGGATAAGGAGCAGGAAAGGGAGATAAGGTTAAAGGAGATAGAGGCGCAAGTAAAGATCGCCGAGTTGGAAATCAAAAAGAATGCGCCAACAGAAACAGTTGAGCGGCAGGTACACAATAAAGGTGGCGTTAGGATTAAGCTCCCTACGTTCGACGACCGGAAGGACGACATAGACGCCTTCCTTTACAGGTTCGAACTGAACGCACAATTGCAATGGGGGGAAAATAAGGAATTATGGGCCACGTACCTGGCATCGCTATTGCAGGGGCGAGCGTTAACCTACTTTAAAGAGCTACAGCGCGAAGACGTGCAAGACTACGATAAGCTGAAGGCTTTGCTGCTTCGCCGATTTGCGCGTACCGAGGAATATTTCCGGGAGCAGTTTAGGCGAGCACGTGCAGACACCAGGGAGGACTTTGCTGCCTTCGTCGCGAGACTAACGGAGTATTTCGCGAACTGGGTAGACCTGGCGCATGTGGGCGCGGATTTTGCTAAACTGAAAGACTTAATGATCCGTGACCAGCTGTACGCGTCGTGCCACAAAGATCTGGTGGCTTTCCTGAAAGAGAACGAACCCGCGACGGTGCAGGAGGCGTCTAAGTTGGCGGAGGCATACCGTACGGCGCATCCGTCCAAACCAGTCGCCAGGGCATACGTCCAAGATGCTGGGTATGTCGCCGTTGTCGAGGGGTCGCCGGCAGGACTTAGGGACAGGTCGCGTCAGCGTGGTGCCTATAGTGGGCAAGCCCAGGGGCAGCATAGGGGCTATCACCAATCACCGGCGTATGGATCCGGTAAGTTTGACCGAGCAGGAGGGCTAGGTCGCGGTAATGGCCGGGAGCGAGTTGTAACCTTTGCCGATGACCGACGGCATAGGGACTCTAGTTCCGGTCGCGAGGGGTCACGGGGACCCAGGCCTAGAGCAGCACAGGGAGCGGAGTGTTGGACTTGCGGACGCGTGGGTCACTTTTCGCGCGAGTGTAGGGCCGCGAAGTGTTGGAACTGCGGAAGAGCAGATCACATCAGCGTGAACTGCCCGGCAGGTAGGATAGCGGCGAACGTGGACAGTAGCTCCAGTCCATGTTCCCCAAATAAATTTCATCATGCGGCTGCGTGTGTTACATCGGACAACGGAGGCGGACAGTATTCTAAGTGTCCCAGTTGTGAGAAGTTATTATCTTCCGGTGTTTTACCTTGTGGGAGAAAGATCCCCGTTATAAATTCATGTCATACAGGAGGTGGTCTTAGGGTTTATCCGGGGTTTGTTGGGGACGAACCGGTCTCGGTTTTACGAGATACAGGATCTACCGTTGTGGGAGTGCATAGAGACTGCATTCGGGATTCACAGCTTACAGGTGAGACTGTCCCGTGCATCCAATTTTCGGGGGCCATTGAGAAATTACCCATGGCAAGAATAATGATAGATACACCTTTCCTTAGCGGGGAAGTCGAAGCAGTCGTTGGTTGTTTTCCAGGCGCCCAGCTCATCATTGGGAATGTATCTCGGGTAGTTTCCCCTTCCGATGAGAACGTGCAAGCATGGTCGCAATCAAAAGGTATTGACTTTTGCGCCGCGGTCGAAACACGTCGACGGGTAGCGGATAAAGATAAGATTAGACCTTTGGCGACGCCAGCGGTCAACCTAGATATCACGCCAGAGCGCTTGGCGAGACTACAAAGGGAGGACCCATCATTAAACCCATGTTTTGGGGAAGCGCGAACCGAGAAAACGAGGAGATATAAGAACGGGTCGTCCTCCTTTATTGTTCAGGCGGGCATTCTGTTCCGTAAGTATGTAACGGTGTCCTCCATTTTAAGGCAGGTCGTTGTGCCAGCGTTGCTGATCGCAACAGTATTGCATTTGGCACATGATGTCCCATTAGCGGGTCATATGGGGATAGCTAGAACCAAAGAAAGGGTTCTTAAAATTTTTTACTGGCCATCGATCCACAGAGATGTGCAGGTCTATTGTAAGACGTGCAGTGCGTGCCAAAAGACGACGCATAAGGGTCGTACACCCCAGGCTCCTCTTCAGAAGATCCCCACGGTCTCGGAACCGTTTAAAAAGGTCTCGATAGACCTTGTTGGCCCCATTCACCCAGCGACCGATAGGGGGAATCGATTTTTCTTAACGGTCATATGTAATGCTACGAGATGGCCAGAGGCGGTTCCTCTGCGGACCATAACGTCTGAGGCAGTCGCGGAAGCGTTGTTTGCAATTTTCGCTAGGGTAGGAATACCAGAGCAAATTCTGTCTGATAGGGGCGCGCAATTTACGTCGCAGATGATGAAGGAATTGTTCCGCTTATTCAGTATACAACCCATCACTACCACCCCTTATCATCCGCAGGCTAATGGCATGTGCGAGAGATTGAACTCGACGTTAAAGTCGATGCTGCGTAAGGTAGCTGCTGATCGCCCTAAAGATTGGGATAGATATATCCCTGCAGTGTTATTCGCGTACAGAGAGGTACGGCAGGAGTCAACGGGATTCTCGCCGTTCGAAATGATGTACGGTCGTAGTCCTAGGGGCCCAACTGATGTTCTTCGGGACATGATGACGTCGCCATCATCGGGAGACGATGAGCAGATTTCGGTGTTTCAGTACCTTGTTGATTTAAGAGAAAGACTATCTTCAGCGCGCACTATGGCACAAGAAGCTTCTGGTATCGCTTCGAAGAGAGCAAAAGACTATAAAGATAGAGGGTCCAAACTGAGAATTTTTAAGCCAGGAGACAAGGTTCTGCTGTTGTTACCTACGGACCATAATAAGTTATTGATGACATGGAAAGGTCCTTATGTTATTGAGCGAGTTGTTTCGAAGGTAGATTACGCTATCCACATTGATGGATCAGTTAAGGTTTTCCATGTTAATATGCTACAGAGATTTTATGAGAGACCACAGTATCTGTGTGCACAGACAAGACCAGAGGAGACTGTCTTCTCTACTGCTTGTACGGGGGTCGTAGACCAGTTGGACTGTGACGTAAGCGACACCGAGGCGCAGGAAGAGTTACAAATTCAATTGCCGGAGTTAACTGCGACACAAGGTTACAGGGACGTAAAAATTAACCCTGACCTTACGAGTTCAAGGAGTAGGGAACTTGAGACCCTGTTAGCGTCATTCCCGGATGTTGTTACGGATTTGCCGGGTCGCACTACGGTGATCCAGCACCAAATAAAGTTGACTTCGGATAAGCCAGTATTTCTTAGACCGTATCCGTTGCCTTTTTCTTCGAGAGATAGAGTCATAAAGGAAGTTGAGTCAATGTTGAAGTTAGATGTGATAGAACCATCAACATCGCCGTATTCATCACCCATCGTCCTCGTGAAAAAACTTGATGGATCGGTGCGGTTCTGTATTGATTTTCGAAGATTGAACACTATTACGGTAGGCGATAGGGAGCCTATCCCGTTTCAGGAGGAATTAATAGCTTCATTGGCCGGGTCCACGTGGTTTTCCAAGATAGATTTGACGAAAGGGTATTGGGAAATCCCGCTTACTGAGGAGTCTAAACAATACACGGCGTTCCAAACGCCCATTGGATTATTCCAATTTAAGGTCATGCCATTTGGGTTGGTAAACGCGCCAGCGACGTTTGCACGATTAATGAGATTAGTGTTGAAGGACATACCTAATGTCGTGTCATTCTTTGACGATATAGCATGCCATACGTCGACATGGTCTGATCATATTCAGACACTAACAGTAATTTTTCAACGATTACGTCATTTTGGGTTAACTGCTAAACCCGCAAAGATGGATTTGGCATGTCCAGAGATAATATTCTTAGGACATATTGTGGGTAGAGGTGTTCAGAGACCTGAAGTAACAAAAATTGACAAATTAGTAGGGTTGCAAATCCCAAAAACAAAGAAACAAGTCAGAAGCTTAGTGGGAATTTTAAATTATTACAGAAAGTTCATTCCAAATTTTTCCTCCTTGTCATCTTCTCTTACTGACCTTACTAAGAAGGGACAACCCGATAAGGTCCAGTGGACGTCTGAATGTCAGACATCATTTGATAATTTGGTGACAGCATTATCATCGTCACCCATTCTGATATTACCCGATTTTCGATCTAATTTTATCCTCAGAACGGATGCGTCGGACTCTGGTGTCGGCGCTTGTCTTCTACAGGAGAAGAACGAATGTCTCCATCCTGTATGTTATGTCAGTAGGAAGTTATTGCAGAGAGAAAGAAAGTATTCTGTGATAGAGCGTGAGTGTCTTGCCATTGTCTGGTCCGTCCAGAAATTGGGACGTTATCTCATGGGACGAGAATTTTGTATCCAGACAGACCACAAGCCACTGACATTTTTGTCGAAGAATCGTTCGTCCAGCCCACGCTTGTCTAGATGGGCATTGGCTTTACAGCCGTACACCTTCGTTATTCAACCAATTCCAGGTACCAGCAATCATATCGCCGACTACCTTAGTCGAGCCTAGGGAAAGATTTCAGGAGCTTATACATCGGAGGACAGGAACATTGACAGGATCTGTGTGAATGAGTCGACTTTAAAATATTGACATTATAAATATGATATGAAGAATGGTTGATAGGTTGAGTGGTTTTTGATTCTGTATTAGATATTGTGTTTAGTTAGCTATTCATGATGTGACACATATATGCATATTGCAGGCCATATTGATCCCCATATTTTCCCCTGATTTCGGTATTTTATATACTAGGGGAACTGCTGGGTCAGTTTTTGCAGTGTACGTATTGCTCACGCTCACTCGTTGACAGTCATCTTGATGCGATTTGAAATTAATTGCATTAATTTTTTTGGGGTGGGGGATGATGTCACGAGTGGAGTGAGTGCAATTAAGGGGATTGCTACAGAGCGGGTGTAGAATAAGAAGAGCTCACGACAGACGGATAGGAAAAGACGGAAAAGGGGAAGAGTAAAAATAACTCATGCAGACAAGTGGGAAAAGCGTGCGTGTATGAGTGGTGTGGAAGTCTGAATGAGGCGAAAGCGCTGGATTACTATCACTGCAAGTTAGAAGGTCCTACGGATCGGACCTGTGAATAAGAGCCCATCGGGCGGACATAAAGGGAAGCAGTCGAGAAGACTAGTGAGAGTCTTTCCAGTTATGACTGGTATGTAGAACGTTGATTGATTATTATGATTGATGTATTATATTATATTCGTCTATTACCATGATGTGAATAAGTATATGTGAGGAATGTGGAAGTCCTTGATATTGGATATAGCAATGTGCGCCACGAGCGATAGATGAAAGTGAGTTCATGGATTTGTAGCGCGAGTGAGTAGTGTGTACTCCGATGGAAGTGTGTTACCGTAAGATGTGTGGTGAGTGAAAGGTGAACTAGTGTGTGTACGTTTCATGGGTTGTAAGGAGAGGTGGAGTGAATAGAAATGGTAGGGTATTATACCAATGTAATATTATTCTTGTAGGTGTCGGGGACGGGCCGCAGAGCCACCTCGATGAGCACAGGGGATAGGCCAGCATAGGGCCGGAGGCCACACATAGGCCAGAAGTGAGGCTGTCAGTGCAGGACAGTAGAGGCACATAAAGTCGTGGCAGTCAGGCCACGGACAGGGATGTAGATATGAGAGTGAATGAGATACTATATTGTTGCCATGTTGATAGGCTAGTGAACTGATATTATGTTGTTGCCATGTTGATGGCTATGGAAATAATAATGTGTTATTGCCCTGCTGAGGTGCTAGGGGAGTGCTAAGGTGTATGACAATAGGAAGGTGATATTGAGAGACTGCGGTGCCAGTAAATTATTAATGTGCTATTAAGACCCTGAGGGAGAGGCTGAGGCCGAAGTGCCTTTAGGAGTAACTACCGGATTGTGGATCCGAGGGAGAGTGTGTGTGAGAATAAGGCCGTTGTACGGCAGTGCATTTCAATAATATAATGTATGTAATTGCGCTATTATATGTATAATTATGTTTAATAAATGTGTGAGTCTGATGGGTTGTTCTGTTAAGTGTTAAACTTGTTTGTTCGTGATTGTTGTCCTGTCATACTTATTACATCTCCCAGTCTGGGATTTGTGACATTCGTGTCCCTGATCCTATTGGGGGGTAGGATCGAGTACCTAGTCTTCTCGGATAAGGACGAAAAAATTCGGAGGGCCCGTGTGCACGTTGCGCACGTTAAATATACTTTGGCAGTTGGAAATCGAAAAAAGCAGGCCGAACAGGCCGCTGCCCAGGCAAAAATAAATAGAATTCATCTCTACCATTCCCCCCTCCTCCCTCATCACCCCTCACAAAAAAAAGAACCCGCCGACCGGCGCTGCACTGTGGCGACGACGTGCCTGCTCCAGTTATAACTGGGCTGCAATGGCACAAAGGCAAATTTCCCAAATGGGATTAAAGAGTTATACAAATACAAATATAAATACAAATATACCCTTTACCGAAATGTTATCCTTGCTGAATGAGAAGTAAAGGGGGGGGGGGGGCAAGAAAAAAAGTTAGTACATGAATATGTCCCAGTGGGCTGCCATAGTTTCTGTGAGCCATACAGACATAAGCCACCAGTCTAGAGGTGCCAGCACTGTTTTAAATATTTACTCTGGTTGTTGATTGGACAAAAACCAAACGCTGACCGCAAGGCATGGTGGGAGGAATATACTTCCTGATGGTACCTAGAATGTTAAAAAAAAGAAAAATGAGGGGAGGAAGTGTAGATGGAGGGTGGGGGGGGGGGGTGGGGTTAACTGCCTTGATAATTTGCATCCTGCCTTGAACTGGAGTGTCTTATCTTATTTTATAACATGTGCCCTTTCCCATCAATTTTGTCCTTATATCACGCATTCTTATTTGGCTGTGTCGTAAAATACCAAACCAATCTATCTATCTATCTATCTATCTATCTATCTATCTATCTATCTGTCTATCTGTCTATCTGTCTGTCTGTCTGTCTGTCTGTCTGTCTGTCTGTCTGTCTGTCTGTCTGTCTACCCATCTATCCATCTATCTATCTATCTGTCTGTCTGTCTGTCTATCTGTCTGTCTGTCTGTCTGTCTGTCTGTCTGTCTGTCTGTCTGTCTGTCTGTCTGTCTGTCTGTCTGTCTACCCATCTATCCATCTATCTGTCTGTCTGTCTGTCTATCTGTCTGTCTGTCTGTCTGTCTGTCTGTCTGTCTGTCTGTCTGTCTGTCTGTCTACCCATCTATCCATCTATCTATCTATCTATCTATCTGTCTGTCTGCCTGTCTGTCTGTCTGTCTGTCTGTCTGTCCGCCCGTCTGTCTGTCTGTCTGTATACCTGCCTACCTACCTATCCACCTATCTATCCACCTATCTATCTATCTATCTATCTATCTATCTATCTATCTATCTATCTATCTATCTATCTATCTATCTATCTATCTATCTATCTATCTATCTATCTATCTTTCAAAACCATTAAAAGAAAACATTTTGTTTAAGTAAATCTTAATTTTAAAAACAAGTAATGACATTTAGGAATGCAATGAAAAGGAAAACCAAATGTATGAATTAACATTATCCATTAAACCACAATTTGCAATCACAGAAATGATGGTCAGATTAAGAAAGTGGCAAATTACAGAAAATGTTCCAGACCGCCTTCTGGGAATATCCCCATAACATCCAGTGGCAGGTGCACGAATCACACATGTGCTGGCGGAACAGGTAAAGACAAAAAAAAAAAAAAAAGAGGTAAAAGGTAAAAACACAGGCCGCGACTGCTTAAAGTATTGAATTTGAAAGGTCTGGACTGAGATAAACGTAGTGCAAATTGGTTGGGCTGGTCTTGGAATGTTCGCTGGGAGACTGCTGGGTTCTCGCCTGGTTTTATGCAGTGGTTAGGAGGAAATTAGTGTCTGGCCCTGCTGTTGGATTTCTCGTCTGGACAATCTCTCTCTCTCTCTCTCTCTCTCTGCTCCCCCTCTCTCTCTCCCCTTCTCTCTGTCTGTACCCCTTTCTCTCCTTCTCCCTCTTTCTCTCTCTCCACCTCTCCCTTTCTCCAATCTCTCTCTCCTTCTCTCTCTCTCCCCAGTCTCTCTCCATCTCCTTCTCTCTCTCCCCCTCTATCTCTCTTTCGCTCTCTCCCTCTCCCTCTCTCTTCTTCTCCCTCTCCAGTCTCTCTCCCTCTCCTTCTTTCTCTCTCCCTCTCTGTCTCTTTCGCTTTCTCCCTCTCTCTCTCTCCTTCTCTCACTCTCCTTTTCTCTCTCTCTCTCTCTCTGTCTCCCACCTCTCTCTCCCTCCTTCCTCTCTCTTTGCCCCTGTCACACTCTGCCTGTCTGTCTTAATCTTGAATGATTTTATTGCATTGCATTCAAACGTCTATTTTATGAAAAAAAACAACACCGTATTATTTATTTATGTATTAACCAATAAACAAACCCCTTCTTCGAACGGCAGGGTGTGGTCGATGGGCGCTACTGGTAGAGTTTCCTACTACTGTCCTATCAACTTATAATTATTCGCCTTGTCGCCTTGCTGCTTCCTTGTATAATGTGACCATTATCGTGTGGACTGCTTTCTCCAAACTAAAAAAAAAAAAAAACCCAACTTCGAACGATTAAGACCAATGGCACCACGTCAGATCGAAAGAAACCAACTAAAAAAAGACAGATTTTCATGGACCTACATATCGGGTGAATGTTTTTATTGTACAGATTTTTTATTTATTTATTTATTATAGCATTATTTATTATCTATTTATTGATTTTCTGTTCTTATTATCTATTTAGTTATTTACTAGATTTTGTAACTTGTTTATTACTTTTTAAAAAAAATACAATTTAGTAAGTTATTTTTGAAATTCTATTTATTATCAAAACAAGATTAAAAAAGCAGCATTCCAAAATTATTCCTATTAGGCCGTGGGACCAAACTTGTAGCTTGTCATTCCGTTACGCACCTGAGGGGATAAGCTGATTTTTTGCTTGCAGGCTCTTATGCATCTCCCCTTCACAAAAAAACCAATGTTGTCATTTCAAGTCTTGCACATTTTTGTACAATTTGTATGTAAAGTGTGCCAATAAATGATAATTAATGATGGGAATTGAGTTTGCCATTTAAACAATGCTATTCTAATCAACCAATGGAATTGAGCCTTTCGCCGCGAAATCCAACATGGCTGCCTCCATGATGGAATGCTGTATGCACACTGAGAAAAGTGTAAATAACAATATAATTCAGTTTTCTTTGAAAAGTTGGATGAAATTTCGAGAATCATTTGGTTTGTGGTCATCTTTAGACACTACAGAAGGTTCACTAGCAAGGGTTTTCATTAAGAAGCATGATCTAGATCTAGAACTCATGCGCGCCAGGACACTGCGCAGCAAGCTTGATATGGCTACTTTTTATGACCTGCACGGTACTATAACAGAATGGAGGCAAGATGGAGGATGAAAATGGCAGCAGGATGAAACAATGCATTTTCTATAAATTCAAGAATCAAACTAATCAAAATAATAAAAACTTCCGTGCACCCTCCGCCGTATTTGAAATGAACATGTAAAATTGGGTTAGTATAGGTGGTCTAATAAAAAAGCCTTTTGCCAGTTTTGCGTTCAAAGGTGGACATTTTGTGAAATATATAATTATGTAAAACGAAACAAAAATGCAAAAAATACAGATGTTACATAGCAATAAACATTGTTATTTTTTAAGAATAAGTTATTAATGTGCACAGTTACGGATGACAACATTTGATTTTTGGTATAAGATGGTTACTGGGAACATATTAAAACCATACCTAGGTTTTCCCTAGGGGGTGGGTAACGAACTTTACTTTAGAGACTAGCTAGGATTTTGGTCCCACGGCCTATATGATTATCACACGTTGACAATTCTAGATTAGACAAAACCTATTTTATTCTGAAAATATAGAATGCTGAAACTGGCCTAAATGCAGTAACAACTTATACTTTGAAAGCAACGGCCCTTAAAAGTTGACAAGAGTCTTCGTTACGTGAATGCCACGTCAGTGGTGCACTTCTGTGCTATCTAACACAATGTGTCGTATAACAAAGAAAACTGGGTCAGCAGCGACTGTTCTAAATTATTTAATCACAACTCGAAGAAGATACAGTTACGAGATTTCATATCACAATCAAACAAAATTCACATTTCAATCACTCACAAGCTAACGCGCTACAGACGAAGGCTATTAAATTTTGTATGGTAGTTAACTGTATCATTTAAAACAGATTAACCCTCATGGCATGAAAAACAGGGCTGGATTTGTCGGAGGGGCACAAAGGGGGCAGAGGGGCCACTCTCCATGTAAAGACACAATAATGAATTTAGCCCTATTTTGTATATAGGGCCTATAGTGTAGAGTCGGCCACAGTTAACTATGGGAACTAAAAAGTACACACAGCAGCACAGCTATGTTCTTCGTAATTTGTCTTATCTAAAAATTCACTTGGACTTGGCGTTGTGCTGGCATGTATTTGCGTTAGCGTTCACATGGCTTTACCTTATAGAAAATTATTTAACCTTTCTATGTTTGTATGGAGCCAGTTCCAATTACATGCACAAACAGACTTTCATGTGTACATTTGGTTATTTATATTTTAATTTCTATGTAGGAGGAGCCCACAGACACAGATGTGCCCCGGGCCTCACAATGTCTCAATCCGGCCCTGATAAATAAGGTCTTACGTATTTCATTCTTTTCATCAAGTGAAAGTCAAACAAACATCAATTTGAGTCAAACCCAATGTCGTGTTCTTAAGGCTCATTAACCCCCCCAACTTTGCACTCAAAATTTCTATTTTCATCCGCACAGTTTGAATGACTGCGGCTCTGGACAAACTGCTATGCTGGACAATATGTAACCCACTGTTATAGTCTCATTCTTTATTCTCTCCTCCAAGCTGAGTCAAATATCTTTATTTATTTTTTTTTAAAAGTACGTTAAGCAACTGACAGTCCTTAATATAAAAAATGGCGATGGTTATTTTAGGGTTAATGATGAATGAAAACTCGCCGGTAAAGTGCAGTGTATAAAAAAGGATGATCTCCCAGAATTGGAACAGCTGGACTTTTTTTGCCGTCTGTGTATGTGTGTCTGCAAGTGAACAGTGGGTTTTACAAGTTATACGCATTACTTGTACTACAGACTCAATAAAATACCTGAAGTCTGAGGATCCGTCATGTGCCGGTTTCAGTGGGAACCATTACTCATGTTCGTCCTTTTGGTCGGCGTAAGCGGTACTGACAACCTGAACAGCCTTGTGAGCGATTTAAGTGGTGCTTTAAATCCCGGCAATCTTAAGTTCGACTTAAGCGGTATTTTCAATTCCGAAAGCTGTTCGGGAACGTGTGAGGCGTTGTGCCTTCCGCTGCAGGCAGTATGTAGACTCAGTCCTTTTCTGCCCCCAGGAAGCTGTACGATTGTGGACACGCAGTGCAAGATAGCATGCAGCTCATCAGTCTGTCCCTGTCTTAGCCAATGCACAAGCATGTGCAACCCCGAGATATGCCATGAGAACAATCTGATTGGTATATTTTGTGCACTCGACTATTTCCCGTGTGTCGGATTTTGTCAGAAAAGTTGTTTCATTGCTGGTGGTTTTGGATCATTTTTCTCAATCGTTAGAAACTGGAATATGTTTCAATCATCTCTTCAGGGAGGTCTAAATTTGGGGGTAGAGGGGCTGGAGAACGTCATTGGAACATTGCAAACCGGCATTGAAAACATAGCAACAGCAGTTGAAACAGTAGGAAATCAAATTGGAACATTGGTAACAGGCGCTGGGACGACAGGGACCCAAACTGGAGCTGCGGGAACCCAAATTGGAACTATAGGAACAGCAATTGAAAACATAGGAAATCAAATCGGAACATTGGTAACAGGAACTGGGACGACAGGAACGCAGAGTGGAACAACAGGAACCCAAACTGGAACAACAGGAAGCCAAACTGGAACAACAGGAACCCAAACTGGAACAACAGGAACCCAAACTGGAACAACAGGAACCCAAACTGGAACAACGGGAACCCAAACTGGAATAACGGGAGCCCAAACTGGAACAACGGGAACCCAAACTGGAACTATAGGAACAGCAATTGAAAACATAGGAAATCAAATCGGAACATTGGTAACAGGAACTGGGACGACAGGAACGCAGAGTGGAACAACAGGAACCCAAACTGGAACAACGGAAACCCAAACTGGAACAACGGGAACCCAAACTGGAACAACGGGAACCCAAACTGGAACAACGGGAACCCAAACTGGAACAACGGGAACCCAAACTGGAACAACGGGAACCCAAACTGGAACTACAGGAACTGCAATTGAAAACATAGGAAATCAAATCGGAACATTGGTAACAGGAACTGGGACGACAGGAACGCAGAGTGGAACAACAGGAACCCAAACTGGAACAACGGGAACCCAAACTGGAACAATGGGAACCCAAACTGCAACAACGGGAACCCAGACGGGAACAACAGGAACCCAAACTGGAACAACAGGAACCCAAACTGGAACAACAGGAACCCAAACTGGAACAACAGGAACCCAAACTGGAACAACAGGAACCCAAACTGGAACAACAGGAACCCAAACTGGAACAACAGGAACCCAGACGGGAACAACAGGAACCCAAACTGGAACAACAGGAACCCAAACTGGAACAACAAGTGAAGAAGGTAGTGGGATAGGAACGGAAAGTAATGAGGAAGGCAGTGGAATAGCAACTCCAACTACAAACGAACAACCAGCGAGTGAAGAAGGTGGTGGATTCCTCGGTGGGTTCCTGTCAGGTGGCAACACTGAAAATGAAGAAGGTGCTGGGCTCCTAGACCAGTTAGCAAATCTGCTAACTGGATGAAACAATGAAGAATCCGCTTGACAAGGCAGCAGCTCCTCGGGTGGTTTCTTGTCGGGTTAACCGGTTATACTCAATACATAGGTTTGAGTATTGCAACATCCATCCATCCATCTAAACATTCGTCCATCTATACATCCACCCATCCATCCATCCATCCATCCACCCATCCATCCATCCATCCATCCATCCATCCACCCATTCATCAATAGGTTAACCAGTGAATGAATGGAACCCTTTGCTGGCTTATTTTTGGCTGTTTTCTTAGTAATTTTGCCTGTTCCTTTTATGTGATGTAATGCATTGTTTGTTATCTATTAACATCCTCGTTTTAGTAGTGTCTTGTTCCATGTCCACACCAATGGGTTCGAAAAAATCACTTGTACAATTTGGTAGTTAAACTTAACAAAGTATTAGAACAACGTTTCAGGACTTCGAAGTCTACCCCTAGAGGTGACATACCTTCAAGATTTGTCTATGTATGCCATATTACGGCCTTAGCCCAATTTTTGTAAAACGTGGTGAATAAAATAAAGCAGTACCTCCAGAGAGTATGTATTTATAGAGATATCTCACTTCCACCAAATCGCGATACTATGCGAATTGCCGCCGTCTTTTATTTTTAGTCGACGGAAGAGAGTGATTTGTTCTTCTGAACGAAATAGCAATACGCTGTAAATGAAATTTGGCAAACGCTTACGAAGAAATAGGTTTTGTACTATGTCAACGGTAAGGACATGGAGGCCCAAAGACTATTCAGAGGGTCGATGTGCAGTTTTGGGAATGGAAACCATATTACAATAATGACCTGTACCGAAAAATGTTGTATCTGTAATCAGAACAATAATTATAACATTTAGGCTTTTCCAAACTTGTCTTTTTTTTTTTTTCAGCACAAATAACACTCTAACGGGTGTTTCATTCGAATGAACATTTCCATTCAATTGGGTCAGGAGATCGTAGGCTGTTATATCATTTTGATTACACCCATTTGTATCAAAAGACCTCACATGTTGTAATCGGGACATAATGTTCATTCCATTTCAAAGTGATAGTTTTTAGCACAAATGAAGGGCTGCATGGTAGACTATCTTAACATGATATTTACAAGTTTTTCAGGAGAAGTAAAAACCTGAATAACTTTCTTTATTAAACATAATAGTTAAGATATTTTTAAAAAAATGAATTAACAAAAAACCGTTACTTTACCTTTAAATATCAGAATCTAACCCCCAACTTACAACATAACCCCAACTTAATAACATAATTATAACATAACCTGCGGCCTGTAAAGGACTATACGCTTGTCAAATATCTGAATTTTTGCAACAAAAAACAACAACAACAAAACAAAACACAAAAAATCCAAGTTGCCATAATTCATCATGCGGCTGTCCCCACAGACTAATAAATAACCAGACTGGAAGCACGAGCTTCGGGCTGTGTCGTTTTTTACGGAAGTTAATGAGATGCAGCCGCATAACCAACGTGGCCGCCGCTCGGGAAATTCCGATTTTAGTTCTATCTGCATTAGAAATTTCTTTTTATTTGTCAAGATTGGTTGTACATGTATTGATAATGCATTGTCTTGCCTATCCTTTCATTTTATTGTCTACAGCTGCCTTTTTTTTATTGTTATAAATTATGACCGTCTGGACTTTTAACGACCGCTGCATTGTAACTGTGCTGAAGCGTCGGTCGCAACCGTAAATCTAATGTGGCGAATGGTTCATGACCTTTCGCTGTTTTGTGAGGTCACACAATGGGATCATCCAGTCTGTTTAATTTATTAGTCTGTGGCTGTCCCTGATTCCGGAGGGTCCCTGACCTTGGTATCTGCACTGTTTTTACCATGTCGCCTTCAAAAGTTGTATATTTTATTCATGTCTTTGTTTACAGACGTCACTGAGTACCAAATTAAATATCGAAATTTCCCTCTCAAAATGCACATTATTTTCTTGCACTCGTAATATACCTGTGTTTGATTTTGTTTAAATGAAGATATAAATTGTTTCTGAAAGCGAAAAGTGAACTTCTCTGAGACTATTCAAATCTATTTTATGATTTAAAAACCACAGTGGAAAAACAACAATGACCATGAAAAATGATTTACTTGGTCTCTAACCCCACTATGTAAAAGCTTGGATCTTTAACCCCCACTGTGTAAAAACTTGGATCTCAGCCAGGACTCTGCAAAACCAGTTTTAAAATGGGATCTGCAAACACAAAACAAAGAAACCACCATCCTTTCAGTTGCGAGAGAGACGCTGTGGGCTTTAAAATTTTAAAAATCGAGATTTTCGCTTTCACTTTTTGAGATTATGGTTGATTTCCCCCTGTGGTCTTCAATATTGTCAGAAAAGAACATGTCTACTAATTCACATTAAATTCAGCCTGCAAAAAAATGTTATAAAATCCTGAAGTTTGTATGGTTTTACTTTGTGTGCTTGTGTGTGTGTTCAGAATTACTACATAAAATTATTATCATCTATAGCAATAGCACTAGAGCCGTGAGCTATTCATTCTCTTTCTTCCTTTTATTCCAAACCAGTGTTCCTCTTTCTTTCCACAGCCTGAAAAATGTCATCAGTTCAGGTCTCACACAGACAGTACAAAATCTACACCCACACACACATAGACACCCACGCACACATCCCTCAACCCTGTCACACACTCAACACGCACACATGGACACAGTGAGAGAGAGAGAGACACACACACACCCAAGCATTTGTATTGACAGAAGAAAGAAAGGTCTGAATAAAACGGACGAATTAAGGAAGACTTTTGCTGGCATTGCCGTCAGTTGGGGAAAATGCCAAGGAAATAACTTCAGTCTTGTTCTGTATCCATTTCTGGGAAAGGATCTAACAAGGGCAGCAAGGACTTCTCCGAACTGATGTTTCATCCTGTGATCAAAGTTAGACATTGAGAAAGTTCAACTTGCAGCTGTTCGTGCAGAACATAAAACAAGTCAGTCTTGGACTCCAAATTTATTGAGTAGATTGATAAATACAACAGACCTACCCATTCCTCTTTCATCATTTGCGTGTAGGTATCGAGCATCGCCCTGTCTTTTGACTGACTACGCCGAAGGCTTGCGTGCCCCGATGGAGGAGAAAGGTCATTCTATCCTCTAAGAAATGGCCACATCGTGAGGGCCTTAGGCTCTGTTTTATTGATGGATTTATCATGCAGCTCAAGAATGTACGTGATGGCTGTCATGATCAGATTACAAGTAGGTCAGTAATACAACAGGCTCCGCGGTGGTCGAGGGGGAGGAGGAGGCGTTAGCAGAAAATAGCTCTGCATAATTATCGGCCTTTTTACTGTTTACTACTATTGGCACCTGTTATCAGTTTTTATCGACTGCTGTACGTTTCATGAATAATAATAATGTTATTACATATGTCTCTAACTAAAGTCAATTTTGACCAATAACAATTCATGTTCAAAGATCTTTTGACAAAATATACTGGAGTGATTAGAAGGGATTTCTACTGTGATCAAGAACAGCAAATCTAACAAATCAAAAGATGGATTAAATCTAATGTTTTCTGTCTATCATCTTACCTCTTCCTGGCATAATGTGAGCGTTATCGTGTCGACGTGCTTGCTCAAAACTAAAAAAACAAGAACACTTTGGAAAGGTAGATATAAATAATGTTAGCATTTATATAGCGCATATCCATTTTAAAATGCTCTATGCGCTTTACAGAAACAACATGTCAACCACAGAGCAGAATGGAGCTGCCTGCGAAGCGCTCAACACACTACACTGCTTCTTTCTCTCTCCCTGTCTCGCTCACTCTCTCTCTCTATCTCAGAGCAAATTGTAACGCAGCCTGTTAGGCGCAGTTCACAACTCGCAACAGTTCACAGCTCACAGCAGTTCACAACTCACATCAGTTCACACAACACACAACTCAAATAATATTTGAATATTTATTAATAGCAATATATATATGGTTTTGTTGTTGCTGGTTGGGGGGTGGGGGGGGGGGGGTGATATGGATAAATCTTAATCTATTAATTTCAATTTTCAATTTTTCCCGGGCAGCGGCCTTTCGGCCTGCTCTTTACGATTTCCAACTGCCAAGGTATCTTTAACGTGCGCAACGTGCACACGGGTCCTCCGAATTTTTTCGTCCTTATCCGAGAAGACTAAGTACTCGATCCTACCCCCCAATAGGACCAGGGACTTGAAAATATGAGAAAAATCCAATTTCCAACATGCCTGCACTGCCCGGGTTTAGAACCCGGGACCTTTGGCATGAGAGGCGAGCACCTTGCCTCTAGACCGGCATCATGGTTCAGATCGAAATGGCATCAGTTCAGATCGAAAGGAACTGACACACGAAGTCAGCATTCCGAAATTATTCCTATGCTTATGAAATCGTCCCATATTTCCACTTTTTGGCTGAACTGAGTTAAACACAACACACTACTTCTACAGGCTTTT
The DNA here is from genome assembly GCA_963931925.1 of Onchidella celtica. Classification (NCBI taxonomy): domain Eukaryota; kingdom Metazoa; phylum Mollusca; class Gastropoda; order Systellommatophora; family Onchidiidae; genus Onchidella; species Onchidella celtica. The sequence goes on from OZ007571.1 coordinate 51,137,966, forward strand.
CCATTGTGCCCCAAAGCATCAAGTGGATTCGGTGGATAATTTGTATTACTAAATAGACTAAAAAGTCGTATCTCTAAAAGCTAGGAGCACATGGAACCTCAGTCATCAATTTTTCAAAAGTTGTGTAAGGGAGGTAGAACTTCGTCATTCTATGGGCACCAAATGCTGACTATTCCAGAGCATAGACTTTCTATTTTATTCATGAACTTGATGATACCGGTCATTGCCGGGAATAAACTTTTGCTCTCTCTCTCTCTCTCTCTCTCTCTGTCTCTCTCTCTCTCTCCCTCCCTCTCTCTAATAATCTACAATTTTGCTTCAGAACTAGTGCGACGCACCAAACTGAACACTTGATATGGTTACTCTTTGTGGCATGTGCGATACTGCAGCAACATAGCGCCGAGATGGAGGATGGAAATTAGAACCGTTGACAACACGATGAAACAATACATTTACTATGAATTCCAAAACCAATTTAAAAAATCCAAACTTCGGTGCGCCCTCCACTGATCTGACATCCACATGCAAAATTTGGTAACTGTAGGTAGCCTAACAAAAAGCCGTTTGCGTTCAAAGGTGGTGAATTTGGGAATTATATAATAATAATTATATGATTATATATGTATATAGACACAAAATGCTGATGGGAGTCGAAATACAGTAACAGCAAGAAACAACAGCCCAGGAACTAACTACTTGTAGCGGGAAAGCCACGGCGTTTAAAAACTAAAAAGAGCCGGCATTTTTTGTTACGCAACTGCGACGTAAATGTTGCAGTTCTGTAATACTTAACACAGCGTATCACTTACCAAAGTTAGGTCAGCAACGGCTGTTCTATATTTAATGATAACTCGAGGAAGATACAATTACGAGATTTCGTATCACAATGAAATAAAAGTCACTTTTCAATCATTCACGAGCTAAAGCGCTGCAGGTGCATGCTGCCAAATGCGATATTAAATTCTGGATGGTCAGCAACTGTAACATTCAAAACATTCAAAACATTCAAAACAGATTAACCCTCATGACATGAAAAAGAAGGGCCGGATTTGCAGATGGCAAACGGGGCAACTGCCCCCTGCCACAGGGGCCTCCTTCATATAAATAAAGATATGTTAAGAATTATGAACATTCTGTGCATATTGTCTAGTCAGCCATAGTTATCTGTGGAAACTAAAGATTACATATAATTTATGTAGGGCTCGTGTCGGGCTCCCCAAACATGGCGGGTCTCCCAAACATGGCAGCCTCTGCCAAACATAGCAGGTCTCCCAAAAGTGGCAGATGGCACACTCAGTGCGCACTAGTTCTAATGGTTAGTGTGCAGTCTGAGATATTTGTGAGCGCTGCTGGGTCTTTCGATGCAGGCCCGGTCTCCCAGATATGGCAGATTGCACACCTAGTGCTCATTGGTATTAATGGTTATGTGTGTATGCAATCTGACATTTTGAGAGTGCTGCGTTATTTCAGTGCTAATGTTGCTGCCTCCCAAAATTAATATGAAAGAAAACTTCACCACCATGTAAGTGAACGCGGCTTCAAAATGGGGTAAGGTCATTCGAACAGGAAAGGAGATTTGATGATCAATTGACCATTGCGTATTTAATTGCCTAGTCACATTTCTATCAACATTTTGAGAAGGGTGTGAAATTGGTTTGATTAGTACCTTGAAGTGTTTGCTAAAATTTTGCCCAGCCCATGCTGGGAGACGTTTGGGAGGCCTGCCATGTTTGGGAGGCCCGCCATGTTTGGGAGGCCTGCCGTGTTTGGGAGGCCTGCCATGTTTGGGAGGCCTGCCATGTTTGGGAGGCCTGCCATGTTTGGGAGGCCCGCCATGTTTGGGAGGCCCGTCACGATGAGAATTCCTACACATACTGCAGCATAGATTTGCTATCTTCGTGATTTGTCTTAACTGAAGATTCAGTCAGACTTGGAGTTTTGCTGGCATATATTTTCATGTTTACATGTCTTTATTTTAGATGTACAATCCATTTAACCTTTTTATGTAAGTATAAAAAAGTATAAGTATAAACAGATGTTTGCCTGTCATGCCGAAGGGACCGGATTCGATCCTCGGTCGTTGCAGGCATCTCGGAAATTATTTCTGGGGAAAAAAAAATTCCGGTGCCTGATCCTGTGGTAAATAGGATCGAGCACCTAGTCTTCTCAGGTAAGGACGAAAAACTCGGAGGACCCGTGCGCACGTTGAGCACGTTAAAATTCCAGAAGAGCAGGCGGAACAAAGCCGCTGCCCGGGCCAAATTCTAAAAAACTAATCCCTGCAACAAAAACACACAGAAACAAGAACAAGAAAAATGGAAGCAAAAAAAAAGTGAGGTATAAATGGCAATGGCAGAAAACTTCTAAAACATGTAATATATAAGTATAAAATGAGTTCAAATTATATGAAAAAAAACAACGGGACTTTGGTGATTTGTCATGTATTTTAGTTTCTTTATAAGAGGCGTCTGCAGAAACAGAAGTGACTAGTGCCTCACAAGGTCTGAATCCGGGACTGATCAAAAGGTAAGTGAGATTAGAACAGACTCCAATTTGAGACAAAATCCCCAAGCCATGTTCTTAAAGAAATATTAAAAGAAAACCACAGAAAATAATATATGTAGGTCGCAACAAGACCTGAAACATAGACAAAATATGGCAAAAAGGAAAATTTGCAAGTAGCCAAGCATCGCTGAAGAAATGATACTGAAACGATACAATAAAACGCAGAGGAGAAAGAAAGACAAATCAAGCTTTCGATCAATTGATCTTCATCAAGAACAATATCCAGAAAAACTAAACTAACGGGATGGTAAATTGAACTAATAAAAAAGTTGTAGAATTTTAAACCAGTACGAGTACTTAGCTGTGAGTCCAGACTTGCATTTTCGGAGCGCAGCACATCCGCCAATACAACGTTTTTTTTGTTTGTTTGTTTGTTTGTTTTTGTTGTGTTTTTTTTTTTGCCATATTTTGGCCACGTTCTTCAGGCTCAATAATCCTCAACTTTGCCACATATTCCAGATATTTATGAGGGACAGAAGCCACTGCAGGGAACGCTCCGAATGTGATTTTCGACAAAGTCATACCCGCAGTAACTTGTGAAATATCACAGGAAACCAATGGCTGTCGAGGTAGTTATAGAAATTACATCAGGAAGTTAATTTGGTGTAGGCTGTTGGTGTAAGTACGTGCGCACCCCCAAGCATTTTGCGCTTTGGGCACGTACGTATACGTACTATCCCTGACCCAGTTCTCATCCTCAACCCTAAACCTTATTGAATCCCTAATCCTGCCCTCCCTATCCTTTCAAACAAAGAAACAAACAAAAAAAACCAAAAAAACCAAAACAAAACAAAACAAAACAGGAGGAAAACAAAAATAAATATGAAAGAACAATTAATTGTTATTTATGAAGGTTGCTGACATAGAGTATTTCGGGAGGAGCTCTGTAGCTCTGGAGTCACAAAAGGCTTTAAAACACGTACCAATAGCGCAAAAATCTTGGGGGGGGGGGGCATATGTACTTGTAACAACATCCTTTGTTCCATCGTAGGATATTTTCCATATTCGATTGCACACTTTGAATGATTTGGGCACAATGGGATGCTGGACAGAATTTGATCTACTGCCATAGTCTCATTGTTTACATCTCCAGGCTGAGTCAAACGTCTTTTTTTTGTTGTTGTAGTTTTGTTTAACACGCCAAATGACTGAATGTACCCGAATGTGAAAAAGCCAAATGGTTAAGTTAGGGTTAATGAAGAATGAGAACGCGTCAGAAATGAGCGGTGTATAAAAAGGATCTTCTGTCTCACTCAGACCTTCTCCCTGCAATGTTTGTGTAATTGCAGCCAACGGTGAGCTTTACAAGTTGAATGCATTTACTTGTAACACAGAATCAGTACAATAACTGAAGCCTGAAGATCAGTCATGTGCCGGTTTCAATGGAAATTATTACTCATTTTCGTCCTTATGGTCGGCGTAAGTGGTACTGACAATCTCAACAGCGTTATGATCGACTTCAGTGGAATTTTCACTCCCGAGAAGTGTTTGTTGACATGTGAGAAACTGTGCTCTCCGCTGCTAGCAGTATGTAGACTCAGTCCTTATCTGCCCCCAGGAAGCTGTGAGATTGTGGAAAAGCAGTGCATGACAGCTTGTAAGTCATCCGTCTGTCCCTGTCTTAGCCAATGTACAAGCATGTGCGACCCCGAGACTTGCCGTGAGAACAATCTAATTAGCATATTTTGTGCACTCGACTATTTCCCTTGTGTCGGATTTTGTCAGAAAAGTTGTTTCTTTGCTGGTGGTACTGGTTCATTTTTCTCAATCGTCAGAGATTGGAATATGAATCAGCAATCTACTCAGGGAGGTCTAAATTTGGGACTGGAGGGACTGCCTCTCATTGGACCCTTGCAAACTCAAACCGCAGCAGCGGGGGTCCAGCCTGGAAGAACAGGAACCAAACCTGAAACAACGGGAACCCAAGTTGGAACAACAGGTACCCAAGCTGTAACAGCAGCTGCACCAGCTGAAGCATCGAGTATCCAAGCTGGAACAACGGGTGCACAAGCTCAAACAACTGGCGCACAAGCTGGAACAACAAGTGCCCAAGCTGGAACAACGGGTACCGAAGCTGGAACAACAGGTGCACAAGCTGGACCAACGGGAACCCAAGTTGGAACAACAGGTACCCAAGCTGGAACAACAGGTACCCAGGCTGAAACAACTGGTAGCCAAGCTGGAACAACGGGAACCCAAGCAGGAACAACGGGTACCCAAGCTGGTACAACAGGTACTCAAGCTGGAACAACGGCTACCCAAGCTGGAACAACGGGAACTCAAGTTGGAACAACAAGTACCCAAGCTGGAACAACAGGTACTCAGGCTGGAACAACAGGTGCCGAAACTGGAACAACAGGCGCACAAGCTGAAACAACGGGTACTCAGGCGGGAACCACAGGTGCTCTGGCTGAATCAACAGGTGCCCAAACTGGAACAACGGGTATTCAAGCTGGAACAACCGGTACCGAAGCTGGAACAACGGGTACTCAGGCTGGAACAACAGGGACACAACCTGGAACAACTGGTACCCAAGTTGGAACAACAGGTACCCAAGCTGGAACAACGGGTACTGGAACAACAGGTACCCAAGTTGGAACAACAGGTACCCAAGTTGGAACAACGGGTACCCAGGCTGAAACAACAGGTACCCAAGCTGGAACAACGAGTACCCAGGCTGAAAAAACAGGTACCCAGGCTGAAACAACAGGTACCCAAGCTGGAACAACGGGTACCCAAACTGGAATAACAGGTACCCAACCCGTAGCAACAGGTACCCAAGCTGGAACAACAGGTACCCAAGCTGGAACAACAGGTACCCAAGCTGGAACAACAGGTACCCAAGCTGGAACAACAGGTACCCAAGCTGGAACAACGGGTACCCAAGCTGGAACAACGGGTACCCAAGCTGGAACAACAGGTACCCAAGCTGGAACCACAGGTACCCAAGCTGGAACCACAGGTACCCAAGCTGGAACAACAGGTACCCAAGCTGGAACAACAGGTACCCAAGCTGGAACAACAGGTACCGAAGCTGGAACAACGGGTACCCAAACAGAAACAACAGGTACCCAAGCTGGAACAACGGGTAATCAAACTGAAACAACGGGTACCCAAGCTGGAACAACAGGTAATCCAGCTGGAACAACTGGTGCCGAAACTGGAACAACAGGTAGTCAAGCTGGAACAACGGGTACTCAAGCGGAAACAACAGGTGCTCTGGCTGGAAAAACGGGTATTCAGGCTGAAACAACGGGTACTCAAGCTGGAACAACGGGTACCCAAGGTGGATCAACGGGTACTCAAGCTGGAACAACGGTTACCCAAGCTGGAACAACCGGTGCTCAAGCTGGAACAAGTGCTCAGGCTGAAAGAACAGGTGCTGAAGCTGGAACAACAGGTGCCCAACCTGAAGCTGGAACAACGGGTGCACAAGCTGGAACATCAGGTGCACAAACTGGAACAACGGGTGCCGAAGCTGGAACAACAGGTGCCCAAGCTGAAACAACAGGTGCCCAAGCTGGAACAACGGGTACCGAAGCTGGGACAACAGGTGCCCAAGCTGGAACAACGGGTGCCGAAGCTGGGACATTAGGTCCCCAAGCTGTTGCCGAAGCTGGAACAACGGGTGCCGAAGCTGGGACATTAGGTCCCCAAGCTGTTGCCGAAGCTGGAACAACGGGTTCGCAACCTGGAACAACAGGTGCCCAAGCTGGAACAACAGGTACCCAAGCTGAAACAACAGGTGCCCAAGCTGGAACAACGGGTACCGAAGCTGGGACAACAGGTGCCCAAGCTGGAACAACGGGTGCCGAAGCTGGGACATTAGGTTCCCAAGCTGTTGCCGAAGCTGGAACAACGGGTGCCGAAGCTGGGACATTAGGTCCCCAAGCTGTTGCCGAAGCTGGAACAACGGGTTCGCAACCTGGAACAACAGGTGCCCAAGCTGGAACAACAGGTATCCAAGCTGTTGCCGAAGCTGAAACAACGGGTGCCGAAACTGTTTCAGAAGCTGGAACAACGGGTTCGCAAGCTGGAACGACGGGTGCCGAAGCTGGAACGACGGGTGCCGAAGCTGGAACAACAGGTGTCCCACCTTTGGCGGAATCTGAAACAACGGGCGTACAAGCTGAAACAACAGGTGCACAAGCTGGAACAGCAGCTGCAGAAGCTGGAACAACGGGTGCCCAACCTGTTCCAGAAGCTGGCACAACAGGTGTACAAGCTGCAACAACGGGTACCAAAGCTGGGACAACAGGTGCCCAACCTGTTGCCGAAGCTGAAACAACGGGTGCCCAACCTGTTCCAGAAGCTGGCACAACAGGTGCACAAGCTGCAACAACGGGTACCCAGCCTGAAACAACGGGTGCCCAACCAATTGCCGAAGCTGGAACAACGGGTGCCCAACCTGTTCCAGAAGCTGGCACAACAGGTGCACAAGCTGCAACAACGGGTACCCAGCCTGAAACAACAGGTGCCCAACCTGTTGCCGAAGCTGAAACAACGGGTGCCCAACCTGTTTCCGAAGCTGGAACAACAGGTGCCCAACCTGTTCCAGAATCTGGCACAACAGGTGCCCAAGCTGCAACAACGGATACCCAGCCTGAAACAACAGGTGCCCAAGCTGTTGCCGAAGCTGAAGCAACAGGTGCCCAGGCTGGTGCCGAAGCTGGAACAACAGGTGGCCAAACTGGAACAACGGAAACCGAAGCTGTACCACCTGAAAGCGAAACTGGAACAACGGGAACCGAAGCTGCACCACCTGAAAGCGAAACTGGAACAACGGAGACCGAAGCTGTACCACCTGAAAGCGAAACTGGAACAACGGAGACCGAAGCTGCACCACCTGAAAGCGAAACTGGAACAACGGGAACCGAAGCTGCACCACCTGAAAGCGAAACTGGAACAACGGAGACCGAAGCTGTACCACTTGAAAGCGAAAATGGAACAACGGGAACCGAAGCTGCACCACCTGAAAGCGAAACTGGAACAACGGGAACCGAAGCTGCACCACCTGAAAGCGAAACTGGAACAACGGGAACCGAAGCTGCACCACCTGAAAGCGAAACTGGAACAACGGAGACCGAAGCTGTACCACCTGAAATCGAAACTGGAACAACGGGAACCGAAGCTGCACCACCTGAAAGCGAAACTGGAACAACGGGAACCGAAGCTGCACCACCTGAAAGCGAAACTGGAACAACGAAGACCGAAGCTGCACCACCAGAAAGCGAAACTGGAACAACGGAGACCGAAGCTGTACCACCTGAAAGCGAAACTGGAACAACGGAGACCGAAGCTGTACCACCTGAAAGCGAAACTGGAACAACGGCAACCGAAGCTGCACCACCTGAAAGCGAAACTGGAACAACGGAGACCGAAGCTGCACCACCAGAAAGCGAAACTGGAACAACGGAGACCGAAGCTGTACCACCTGAAAGCGAAACTGGAACAACGGAGACCGAAGCTGTACCACCTGAAAGCGAAACTGGAACAACGGAGACCGAAGCTGTACCACCTGAAAGCGAAACTGGAACAACGGAGACCGAAGCTGTACCACCTGAAAGCGAAACTGGAACAACGGAGACCGAAGCTGTACCACCTGAAAGCGAAACTGGAACAACGGAGGCCGAACCTGCACCACCTGAAACAACAAGTGAAGAGGGCAGTGGAGTCCCCGGAGGGGAAGGTGAGGAAAGTAGTGGAATAGCGCCGGGAACGGAACAGGGAACAGAAACTGGAGGAACAAATGGACAACCATTGAGCTAAGAAGGTGGTGGGTTCCTGTCAAATGGTGATACCGGAAGTGAACAAGGTGATGGGCTCCTGGACCAATTGGGAAATCTGGCAACTGGTGGAAGCAATGAAGAAACTGTCGGAGAAGAGACACACTCTCCTGTGGTTTGACTGGTTAAATTCAACATAATTATAGGTCTGAGCATTGTAACATCCATTCATCCATCCTTCCAAACATTCATCCACCAATCCATCCATCCATCCATCCATCCATCCATCCATCAGCCAGTAGTTAACCAATGAATGTACGGAAACTCTGTTGACTTATTTTCGGCCGTTTTGTTGATACTTTGCCTGTTCCACCTGTAAGTTGTAATGTATTGTCACTCATATCCTTTTCTCAGTACTGACTTATTCCACGTCCGCACAGAAGATGTTGAAAAAATCACGTGTAAAGTTTTGTAGTTAAATTTTACAAAGTATTAGAATAATGCTTCAGCACTTCAAAATCTACTCCCAAACGTGAGATACCTTCACAATTTTGGTAGAAATAATAATCAGTACACTTTGTGTGTGCCATATTATGGCTTTGTCTCAAGTTTTGAAAACTCCGTATTTAGGGGACCGTAGTCGAATTACATAGCCAAAGAGAGAAAATACAGAATTGTGTTCACTGTTCATCGACATCTTATAATGGGAAATACCACGATCCTTTTGGGATAAAACATGGAGCTTGAGTAAAGCATTCCTTAAGCACAAAGTAGCTATGAAATTATTTTCGTTCCTTTGGAATGACATGATTCTAACTCCCTGCCGTCAACTTATGAGAGATCGAGGATTGAAATTTCATGTAGGTTTTAGAGCAAATTTTGAATTTTTTTTTTTTTTTAGTAATACTAACAAATTACACACCAATTCTGTTTGATACTTTGACACATAATGGAGAAAGCCCGTAGAAGTAGTGTGTAGTGTGTAACTCAGTTGAGCCAAAAACGTGGAGATAGAACTTTGTCAGTCTAAGTGATCGTGAACGATTTGGCAAGAGCCTACGAGGAACAAGATCTTGTATCATGACAAGCAGAACACAATATTACCTCAGTGCCGAGGTCCTCAAAGACAATCCAAGAGATTGTTTTGGCGTTTTTGTTTTAGCAATAGCTGTGGAAAATGCGGGGGGCAAAGCTCTTATACCATGGCAACCAGAACACAGTGATTTAATCTCAGTGCTGGGGATCAACCCAGAGGGTCAGTTTGGCGTTTGAGTGACAACCAGAATACAATATACTGTCAGCGCTGGGGTCGCCAAAGACAATACAAGAGAACGGTCTTGGTGTTTCAGTTATAGCAATAGCTATGGAGAATGCGGGGGGCAAAGCTCTTTGTATTATTTTAACCTCAGAGCTGGAGGTCCCCAGAGGCAACCCGAAGGGGGCAGTTTGGCCTTTAAATTTTAGACATAGCTGTGGAGAATATACGAGAAACTTAGCGCTTGTCCCATGGCAATCAAAACACAATATAGCCTCAGGGTTGGGGTCTCCAAAGACAATCCCAGGGATTGGTTTGACCTTTTGGGGTATGGAAGTTACAAACAAAGTAATGTTAACACCGTACTGATTATAATTATTGGCAAAGAAAAATGGTTTATTAAATACGAACAATATTAATTAAAATACAGTCCAAAATCTAGTCATTCTAGTCCAAAATCATCATTTTTGCACGAATTATCTCCGAAAGCGTGACTCATTCCAATACATACAGTAAATGAACGCAATGCTAATTTTTTTTTAATGACTGCTCCAATCTCTTGTTCCATCAGATAGTCCAATCCCAAAAGAACTGGACGAATACTACATTTAAAAACAAACAGAGGGCGTTATAGACGATCTTTCTTGCCATACGCCATTCGAAGTGGTAGTGTTTCCTGATGTAATATGATGTTGTTAGTTTTCCTAATGGATTGTTCTGACAGTGTGTGTGTGTGTGTGTGTGTGTATGAGTAATGTTCTTATTTGCTGGTAATGTTGTGTGAGCAATGTGCGTGTGTGCGGGAATGTTAAAGACCTGTGTGTCTTAGATATTGTACTTTACTGTTGTATTGTTACTGATGTTACACATTTCTAGACAACAGGATAATGAACTTACATCTTATCTTATCTTATCTATCTTATATTTTCATCCCCTTTGATCTTAAGATTGTGGTTATAATACCAAATTGATCATAACTACTGAAATCGAAAAAACATACTTCTAATGAGAACAATGTTATAATGCTCATTCTTGTTCAAAATGATGGTTTTTGCATAAATAATAGCTGCATAATTTATTCATGTTTATGTTTACAGACTCACTGTGTATTTATTTTTGTGTTTCGAATTGTGTATTATTTTCTTGTATGTTTAACATCCTGGTGTTTGAATTTGTTTAGATGAACAGACAAATTGATTCTGAGAATGAAAATGTGAAATTCGCTGACAATCGGCTGTTGGAACCTCGCTAAAACCAGGCTCTTAAGGCTAATGCTAAGGGGCAATGTGCTAATTACAAAGCCAAAGAAAGAAAATGTGATTGGATCTGACGAAATCGGGCTGAAGGTGAAAGACTAAATTCCTGGGAAAGACTTTTCTATGAAAATTGGGATTTGTTTACAATATCAAAAATTAGCCATTTTTCTGCATTCAGATAAAATGTTTGGCTTAAAATCGTCTTAGAAATATTTTAGTTTGATTTTTTAAAGAGATATAAAAACTTTACCTTTGGCCTGGTTTTGTCAGGTCCACACCAGTATCAAAGTCTAGTTATAACGAGAACGAGGTTCCACCTGCCGACCTACGTGCCTTACCACTGACAATCAAATCTATTTTTGCGATTTGAGGACCACAATAGAAAGACAATCATCATTTTTGCCCCTAACCCCGATATGTAGAAGTTTGGATCTAAGCTTGGACTCCTGCAAAATCAAAGTTTGGAAAAAAGAACTGCAAACACAAAATTATGAAAAATCAACACTCTTTCAACTGCAAGACGAGAGATTGTGAATTTTTAAAGTTTAAAATTCGAGTTTCTTCGTTTCACGGTTGGCGACCTAAGTTCTTGTTTTTTCCTTCTCCATTTTCTGATCTTTTAGTATGTAGAAGAGATTATAACAGATGCACACTTTGACACTCAGTTAAAACTAGATGACCTACGGGGCATTGCCCGGAATAATCAATCATGTGCTTCCCCCCCCCCCCACCCCTCTCTCTCTCTCTCTCTCTCTCTCTCTCTCTGTCTCTCTCTCATATAATAAAAGTAATAAACTACAGTCTTGCTTCAGAACTCATGAGCACCAGAGCACTACGCACCAAACTGAACGCTTGATACAGTTACTTTTTATGACATGAACGGTAAAATATATTATGAAACAAACATGCAAATATACAGATGTTACTTAGCAATAAACATTGTTGTTTTTTTTTAATACACTAGCTGAGGTTCCCGGCATTATCCGGGACAAACCTATAAACCCTTCTCTCTCTCCCTCTCTTTTTCTTTGTGATCTAGAAAGGTTCCCATATTCTACAGCCTTACTACAGATTTCAAGCGCACCAGAGCACTACGCACTCATTTCTGATAGGGAAACTGCGTGCAGCAAATTGAACGCGTATTAATACATCGTTTCCGGTGCAGTGGGTTTGCTACAGGGAGCCAAAACAATGATCACTGTATTTTACATTTTTACGACTTTTATTTAAAAATACCTGAAACTTAAATCAACACAATCGTTCGATACAAAAGCGATTGAAGTGGATTAGATGACACTTAGGAAAATTAAGTTTATAATTTTTGAAACTGTAATTTAGGCTGTAGCGTCGAGCAAAAAAAAAGAGGCGAAATTGCAAGACAATGAATTACTCCCGCCACTATTTTTTTTTATAATAAGATACTTGAAGTAAACAACTTTTAATTATAGCCATCATCTTCCTTATCTCAATTGCCACGTTCCTGCCAAATTTAAGGCCTGAAGAGTGTATAGTTTGGTCAGGGACTCGTGCCAAAGGTTGAACGTTACTGAAATATATAATGGATGAGTTGTAGTACTCACCAAGCCGTTTCACAGCTCTGATTTATTGTAACTCCTTATCATAATAGTAAAGCCGCAAACGTTTAACATCGAAATTCTCAGTTGTGCAAAAGTTGGATTTGGAACAAACAAGAATTAAGGTCTCGATTTTTGGTGACTATCCGTTGTTTTCCCATGTGGTCTTCACTGTTGTCAGAGAAAGTAAAAAAATGTTTGCCTGTTGACATTAAAATTAATCTGCAAAAAATGTTATAAAGACTGAAATGTGTATAGTTTTGCCTTGTGTGCTTATACTGTGCCATAGTAATTAACATACACGTATGATCAATATGAATAAAGTTAGAGCCGTGAGCCATTCATTCTCCTCTTTCTTTTTCTTCCGAACGAGTGTCCATCTGTCTTTCCACACCTTGTACATAATCCTCTATGTAGGTCTAACACAGATGGTATAAAAATCTATACTAACTCTCTCTCCCTCTCTCCTCCCCCCCCCCTCTCTCTCTCTCCTCTCCCCCCCCCCTCTTTCTCTCTCTCTCTCCCTCTCTCCCTCACACACACACACATACATAAACACTCATACACCCTGCAACTCACAAATACACACATCTACACACACACCACATATCCCCGTCAAATAGAGAGAGAGAGACACGCACACAAGCACTTGAATGATGGAAGAAAGGAAGGAGTGGGTAAAACGGGAGAATGGAAGGAAGACAAAACACTGAAGTCTAAGGGGGGAAATACCAAAGACACAACTTCGATTTTGTTCAATGTTCTAAGAAAGAATTTAATAAGGGCAGCAAGAACTTCTCCGAAGGGCTGTAAATGTACCCAGGGCCCAAAGATAGCAACTGAGAAAGTTGAACTAACAACTGTTCGTGTAGAGCACAAAACAGGTCAGTGTTGGACTTCCAATAAGGAGATTGACAAATAGAGAAAAGGCCTCCATTTCTCTTTCATTTGCGTTTGGGTATCCACTGCTGTCTAGCATCCCTGTGTTATTTGACTGACAACGAGGAAGGCTTGTATTCTCTGACGGAGGAAGGTCATAATTACTATCTTACAAAGTGGCCACATCTTGAACGCCGTAGATTCTCTGGTATTGATGAATTTATCAAGCAGCTCGAGAAGGCACGTGATTATTGTCTTGATTAGATCAGAAGTAAGTCAGCAACAAAACAACCGCCATGGATGAGGTGGGGGTCGAGTTGGGCGAAAAAAAAAAGGGGGGGGGGGGTGATGTTAGTGGAAATGTACTACCTGCATAAGTATAAGACACCAGATGAGCTACCGGGCATTGCCCGGAATAAACAATCATGTGATTCCCCCCCCCCCTCCCCCCTCTCTCTCTCTCTCTCATAATAAAAGTAATAAATAACAGTCTTGCTTCAGAACTCATGCGCACCAGAAAACTACGCACCAAACTGAACGCTTGATACGGTTACTTTTTATGACATGCACGGTACAATATATATTACGAAACAAACATGCAAAAATACAGATGTTACATAGCAATAAACACTGTCATTTTAAAAAAAAATACATGCTTGAAGTAAACAACTTTTAATTATAGCCATCATCTTCCTCATCTCAATTGCCAGCTTCCTGCCAAATTTAAGGCCTGATGAGTGTACAGTTTGGTCAGTTAGTCATGCCAAAGGTTGCAAGTTACTGAAATATATATATATAGATTTGTGTGTGTCATTGTTTAAAACTTGTATCAGTTTATCAAGTTCTGAAGAGCTGTAGATGAATTTCCGGCCAGCCCCCCCCCCCCCACCCCCCCCCGGTTTTGGTCAATACTTTGAGTTTACACTTGTACCATAATGAAGCAGTTGACGATGGGAGAATTCTAAAATACTGTTTTCAACATTATTACTTGAAGTTCAGATAACGATAACAACAATACATAACAACGCACATAACAATGTTCTTTTACTTAGTTACCAACAACTAATGATGAACTCGTACCGGCGTAGTTTTACAACAACTAAACAGTCCGTAAACGAGAACACATCGGTCACAATAATACTTCCTGAGTAGGCGGAAAAAGCAAGTGGAGTGGATGGAGAGGATAATTTTTTGATGGATCAGCATTTTTTTTTTGGTTTTGTTTTGTTTAGGCAAGGATGGAACTTGAAATACAAAAACGGAAAGTAAAAACCGGCTTGTTTGTGAATTTTTTTGTTTTTGTTTTGTTTTTCGCTTTTGAAAATTCCCTTTAAAATTGTGGAGCTCGAATACCATTGTTCAGTTTAGATTTTGAAACAAATCTCCTATAAAAGAAATGAAGAAAAAAAAGTGAATTATACGATACATGACACATGAAAGTCATCTCGTATAACTATTTACATCTGTGCATTTCATTGGTCGATTGCCAAACCGCATGCATGTGTTACCATTATTGACATGTCATTCCATGTTCCACTCCAAGAACTGAAGACATCAATTAAATTTACTGTGATATCAATTTTCTGACACTTACGGAAAAAGAAAAGTTAGCTTATTTTTTGTGTGTGCGTGTCTTTGCCAGAAAATTATCAAAAAATGTGATAAAGAGCTGTTGTTGTCTTTTTCTGAAGGGACATTCAATGGAAACTGACAATACTTTCTCAGAAAGAAAAGGCCACTAAATAAATAACCAACCATTTATTTCAACACGGATTGACCAACCCTCCACATAAATGGTACAGAAATGATAAAAGTGTGTTTTAAATAATAAAATTAAGATCAGTCCATTCAAATGTCTTCACTTTAGTTGGTAACTGATGGGACATAAAAAATACCATGATTTTTGCATAGCAAAATGAAACTGCAAAATTTGTGAAACCAAACCAAGAGGATTAGCGAACAATGTTTTTCTACATCCAAAAAATGCATTTGAGCAAACAGAAGAAGCATAAATAATCAAGTTTTACTTTTAAGCATACTGGGGCAATTAGTTTGAGTAACTGATGGGAGGTTGTAAACGTGTGCTCTTTTCCAAGATGGTCGCCAGGTCATATCATGCAAGGAAGGTAATGCTAACCAAAAATGTTAATTTAATTATAACCCTTTACAAGACAACCATTAATTTTTTTCCCAGGCATGGTTTGAAAAATGGCTCTTAGGTAACATATTACGTGGAATGTGCCTGAAGTCTCTCATCTTCTTCTAAACAACTTAATTGTTCTCTCCTCGGAGACAATAATAAACATGATAATATACGTCATGTTTGCGTGTCACAGTGAACTGTTTAGTGAGAGAATTCATCCTGCCATTAAAATTTTATATAAATGTCAGGGGCTATCCATAGACGGAGTATTGAACAAAAAAACAAAAAAACATGGAGAATGTGTGTGGTCGCTTTGAGTCTGGAGTTTGAGTTTGTATCAGCACTATAATGGCCATTTTGAGCCCTTTATGGTCCATTCGTGGCATCTTATAGAAATAAATATGTTTGTAATTCACTGTCTCATCAAGGCTTGTTCAAGCAAAGTCAACCTGTATCAAAAAGCAAACGTTCTAGGTAAGCAAAGCCTCGCGTACGAAATCATCCAGAAACGATACAATGAAACGTAGAGGTAAAGAAAAGACGAATCAAGCTTTCGGTCTACTGACTTTCATAAGGGGCCGCGCGCACTATCCCGTTTCGCCTGCTGCACGACGTGCAAACGCAGATTTTTACTTGCTTGGCAAAGAGTTTACCGTGCTGTACGCCACGCGAAAGATTGCTTGCATTGAACGGGTGGTTAATTTTAACATAGTGCGCGCCGGGCCTTAAGGAAAAAAAATGTTACATGATAGAAAATTAAGCAAAATTCGTTGAAAGTTTCAATAATGCTTCAGCTTCACATCCCATGCATACACGTTCTTAGTGCAGGTACGTACACATGAGATCTACATGAGTGACTTAAGTGCAAGTACACAGATCATAGCACACATTGTAGAGAGACGCTTCTGGGACGGATTGCACATGGCAAAAATCATTCATGGAAGACCCTTACCAGGAAAATGTCAAAATAACTGACAGAAAAACAAATGTAACATAGAGAGAGATAAACAACGAAGAAAAAGAAAATAAAGATAATTAAACGTATAATTTTGCATGCACGCGAAAGAAGTTACAAAATGTCAAGAGTAGAGAATGAATTCTTGCGTGTCTTTTCTTTTTTTTTTCTGTTTTGTTTTTCCAACTAATTTTCGCAAGGGCTGCGTGCTAAATTGTCGTAACTCGACTTTAAGAAAAAAATAAACAAAACAACAACAAAAAACCTGAGGTATTTGGCATGCTTGTAGCCCTGGGCAGCCCGCAGTTATGTTATAAGTCGGAGGTTAAATACTGAAAACTGAGGGTTAAATGATGCTTTTTTAAAACATCATTACTAACTCTCATAATATAAAATTGTTATATATTTTTTTTTTTTTTTGCTTCTCTTGAAAAAAAATTGTAAAAAGTGAATTACGATAGTTTATTGACAGTTTCGTCCCTCGAAATGAAAGAAAGACACAGGCGCCCTGGACCTATCGTGGGGTGAAAAGAAAGTAGAAAAAAAACCATCTCTTTGAAAAAAACACATTTGGGCCAGAACAATCACTCTCATTACGAAGAAAACAAAACTTACAAAAAGGGAGAAAAACTCTAGGGTAAGAATGTTAGTAAAACAATTATAGAAAGAATGGGACAGGGGCAGAAATGAAATTGGGGAAGTAGTAAAAAAACAACAAAACACGCTCAGAACCAAACAATTTCTCTCATTAGGAAGAATACAAAACAGCTACACGCACACACACGCGCGCATACATAAACGCACAATTCTGGGTTAGGAATGTCAGTAAAACACAGTAACAGAAGGAACTGGGGGGGGGGGGGGGGAGGGAGGAGCATAACTGAACATGAGAAAGCAGTAGTAAACAAAATACCTCCCAGAACAGCACAATCAATCCCATTGCGGAGAAAAACAAAACAACTACACACGCGCGCGCGCGCACACACACAGAGCTCTGGCTTTAAGAATGTCAGTAAAACATTGCAATAGAAAGAACTTTGGTTGGGGGAAGCGCAGCGGGAAAAAGGAAGGGGTGGGGGATGGGGGGGGGGGGGTAATGGGAACTCAGGTAGACGGAAATTCTTCAAATGTTTGGGATTCGACTGCTCTTAATTGCCCCCCCCCCCCCGACTCACTCCGTTCTTTTATCTGGGTAGGTCACGCCGAGGGGCGTTATTGGCAGACCCCAATAACACATACGGGTGCTCTGAACGATTGCAAAACCTGGTCCGAGGGAGCGAATGGTTTCTTCAAGTGTACGCTGGCAAAGGTCAGGCTGACTGTGGTTAGAAACATAGTGCTCTCAGCAAAACTGGCTGTTGTTAGGGGATGTGTGGTATTTCACATTATAAGCCATAGCTGAACAGTGAAAACAACTAAGCATTTTCTCTATTTAGCTTTGTAATTAGCCCTCTAATTGCCCAGATGAAAATTGCCAATTTCAAAACTTCTGAAATAATGCCGAACTGATTTTGAATAGCCAGATTACTGCCAAAAATGTGAACATCTACTGAAAAACAAAAAAAAAATGTTGGTTAATATAATAGAAAGAGCAAATGTATCAAAGACAAAACACTTTGGATCCAGGTGACTCATCTCAAATGTAGTAGAATGGACGCTGGAGGGTCTGACTACGCGCTCATAACACAATTCCAAACGGAACGGACAGAGGCGGTCTTAATGCTGTTTGCAATTTTGTGCATTGATTCAATTGTGTTTTGCATCTGTCCTGAGATAGAGAGAGGTAGAGTCTAGAGAGAGAGGGAGAGAAGAGAGAGAGAGAGAGAGAGAGAGAGAGAGAGAGAGAGATAGAGAGAGAGAGAGAGAGAGAGAGAGAGAGAGAGAGGAGAGAGAGAGAGAGAGAGAGAGAGAGAGAGAGAGAGAGAGAGAGAGAGAGAGAGAGAGAGAATGCAAATCGAGTGAACAAGACTTTCTGTAAAGCGCCTAGAGCGAACTTGTTTAGATTAGGCGCTATATAAATGATCTCCATAATTATTATTTTGTATACTTCTTTAATCCCATTGGGAAATTTGCCTTTGTGTCATTGCAGCACAGTTACAACTGGAGCGGGCACGTCGTAGTCACAGTGCAGTGCCGGTTGGCGGGTTTTCTTTGGGGAGGGGGGAGATGAGGGGGTGTGGGAGGCAGTAGTGGGGATGAATTTTATTTAATATGGTCCAGACAGCGGCCTGTTCGGCCTGCTCTTTTCGATTTCCAGTTGGCAAGGAATCTATAACGTGCGCAACGTGCACATGGGCCCTCCGAGTTTTTCGTCCTTACCAGAGAAGACTAGGTGCTCGATCCTACCTCCCATAGGAAAAATATGAGAAAAATCCCAAAATCACAACATGCCTGCACGGACTGGGATTCGAACCCGGTACCTTCGGCATAAGAGGCGAGTACCTTGCATCTAGATCACGGTGTCATTTTGACAAATTTTCTTTACAGTCATTCTGACAAATTTTCTTTACAGTCATTCTGACAAATTTTCTTTACAGTCATTCTGACAAATTTTCTTTCTTTCTTCCTCTCTTTCTTTTCTGCTATTCTTCTCTTTTTCTTTCTTTCGTAATAATTTGCCCAGGAAGGTGACCACATTTAAGACATACTGAAACCGGCTGGACTGGAGTATACTGAAAATGTAGTATAGTTAGATCATTCACGTCACGTCGCAAAGACCATTGATCAACGGAAGTGTGTTGTAGCACAGTCAGTGGCGGGGAAATAATGGAGAATGATGAGGGGAGAATTTTCGGGCAAGCTGGCCATTTGTTGTTCTTTCCATGTGTCTCAGAAACGATCTGCGGGCTTCTTTTAGATCGTTCTCTCTCGGGTCATTTCTCTGAGTGGTTCCACCATTATTGCCAGGTGGGATACCTGTTCTCCAGAATATTTACCTTCTTAGGGGATAATTATCTGTTAAGTCTTTTAAGCGTGGCATCTGACACCAGATTTAAATAACATTTCATGAACGCTTGAAAATTTGAACGAGCCTGGTAGGGCACAGAGTCAAGTCGTCGTGTTTTGGGTCTGTTTTAACTCATTGGGCGAGGTCTCTCTTTCAGCCAGATGACTCAAGACAGTCAGGAGGCTCCCGAACCGGTCACACAGATTAATTTTTTGTTTCACTGTTGCTAGTGCGCCGGGTCTCTCTTTATTCACATCTCACACTAAAACAGGAGACAAGATATATATAATATATCTTTTATCAATCTATATCATGTTTTTTTCCATTATACATTATAAACATGCTTATTTGTCAAACTGAGAACATGATCAAATATGAAAATAGACCACATTCCTATACTGAACTATAAAACCGTCAGTTGATGAAGAAATGACCCACCAAGGGTTCAAGAACGGCCGACAACACAGGGATCAGTTGACAGTTCTGGGATGCAAAAGACTTCATGTAGGTCTGAAACTCAGGACAGTCATTGCAGAAAGCTGGTAAAGAGATAGAAAGGCTTATCTATCTCTTCCATATTTATTTAACTGCCTAATCATTTAATGATCCATTCATTTACGTACTTTATCTATCAGATTATTCATGTATTTATTTACCAAATTATTTCTGGGGTTTATTATTTATTTATTTATTTGTTTATTTACGTATTTACATATTTACCCATCTATGTGTTTGGCTATTTATATATTTTTATTACTTATTTATGTATTCATTCACCTACTCTATTCAACATAAAGTTCAAGGAGTCATGCATACGATGGTTACAGACCAAATCGCATTTCAATCTGAGCCCCCCCCCCCTCTCAAAAAAGGGAGACAAAACATTTTTGACACAATGAGCCATCAGTCTGAAGTGAAAACAACAACAACAACAAAGAAAACATTACAATGCCCCTATTATGAAACCGAGTGTGAAGGACTCTTGTAAAAGACTTTTTTTTTTTTCATTTCGATCACGACCACGATCACAAATCCCTTAGGCTAGACGTCCGTTGGGGGCACCTCTGATGACTTTGCAACAATTCCTCTCCATTCCTCTCAGTTTTCAGCTTTTCTGAGCGCTCCCCCTGAGTTCCATGCCCGTCCATTCTCTAAAGTTGTCTTTTTTATTTTTATTTTACTTGAACTGTATTCCTTACCTTGGATAAATTTTAGTCATGCAGACAGACATTTGAAATATTTCACCCCTCCTTTATCATCATCAGTTGCCCTGTCTACAACAGACATTGGCGATCATGGCTCTCCACTTGGACCTGTCATCAGCCAACTTCAAGAAGGAGTTGTTGTTGTGACGTGTGTTTGTTGTCCACGAATTAAGAGTTTCAGTGAAAGTTTTTCTCTATCTACCCCTGCTTTTTCTGCCTTCGATCTTCCCTGTGACTGCTAGATGTTCGAGGCTCCTGAGGCAACAGATCTGTCCTAGAAATTTCAGTTGTCTCTGTCTTATTGCTATAATTAATGATCTTTTCAGATTAGAGTCTCTCAATACTGACTCATTTGATTTTTTCTCCATCCATGATATTCTCAATATTCTTTTAATAAACCCATATTTCTGATCCTTTATCAACAGCTAAATAAATTCTTTTGCATGACTTCATAGATTGTTTGGCATACAGGAGTTGGCATGTGTAGGTGTGCTAATACATTCGTGCGTTTTTACGGCATAGCCAACGATTAGCTTCGTTTGCCAAGAAATGCAACATTGACACATCTGTA
This sequence comes from Onchidella celtica, assembly GCA_963931925.1. Classification (NCBI taxonomy): domain Eukaryota; kingdom Metazoa; phylum Mollusca; class Gastropoda; order Systellommatophora; family Onchidiidae; genus Onchidella; species Onchidella celtica. Next base: position 51,159,042 of record OZ007571.1, read on the forward strand.
AACAAAACCAGTTAATATTTAATTAGGTGAAACTATCTGAATGTCAGAATAACTCATTCGCAGTTGCAAAGTGTCAAAGTGACTTCATCAAACATTATTATGTCGTGACCCCCACTTCAACATTGTTATTATTATGATTTGAACTGATATTCCTGATCCGGTGTACTCTTTATGTCTCAGTCTATAAAAAAAGAATAGACAAGTCAATAAATAATAAAATAAAAACTAAATAAATAAAAAATAAAATAATGAATAAGTACATAAACAATAGCTCATACGTAAACAGCATACACAAAGGTGCGCCCTCCTATAGTCCTACAAAAACACAAAACATGTCGATTTGGGGGGGGGGGGGGTTGTTTACAAGCAGAATTGCGACAGTTAGAGCTCCGGAAGAAAAATACCTACTCAGAGACCGATGAAAGAAAGTGAAGGAAATCGTCCTTATTTGGAAAACAGCAGAGAGAAAGCACAGTCAAATATCCACCTATGAGTCCCTGTAAAGCCAAAGCATAAGCATCCCTTTTTTAAATTTCTTGGCGTTTTGATTTTTCTGTTATTCTCAGTTCAGCAATCTGTTCTACTCTAGGCACACTCCAAGTCCCCAGTATTAAATTTTATCCTGAAACCTGATATTTGAGAGAAACGCTTCAGTTTTTATTTCTTTATTCACACAATTCAAAACTTGAATGCAAAAAAAAAAAACACAAAAAAACTAACGTTTTTACCGGATTCTCTTCAATAGAAGCAAAATTTTTAATCTTTTTCACACTGGTTCAAGTGGTCCTGTCAGATGAGAGATTCAACTCACATTCTTGTGGCAAAAAGCAAGACAGTTTTAACCAGACTCTTTAAGTACTGGAAATTTCCCCGACCAGCCATTTTATTGGATTTTTGTAAAATCTCAGTGATTATCTCTTGAGGCCTCGTGACACGGCTTGAAATGTGCAGTTGAATAAGGTTCTAACTCCATTTGTATAGCGTTTTTCCAAAAGCTGGGTTAGTGAAATTTTGCAAGAATTATGGCCACTTTCAGATAGTCAGACTTACTGTAAGACGCGGTGTAAGTGTTCAATTAAAACTTGCTATGTCCCGTCTTTATACGAAGGTTAAAACGATTCATAGCATGTTCTAAATGAACACTTACACCGCGTCTTACGCCAATTTTTGAATGGCCATCTGAAAGGGGCCACAACTCTTGCAAAATTTGATTGACCCAGTTTGGGAAAAAACACTCTTCACTTTTACTTGAAATTAAGATAAACTTATAAATATAAGGACCGTCCACTTTTTTCCCTGGACTAAAGTTGTAACTCTTCTCAGACGAAATAACTAACTATTTCATGTCTTTTCACTTACTCTACTTTTTCAATCCATGGTCTTTAAAATCGTTAACTGAATTTTCTCAAGGGAAAAAAAACCCAACTTTATTAGGGTAAAGTTTGAGCATTCTTTTATTCGTAGGTCTTGTACACATTTATATCATCTTTATTGCGTATTGTACGGTATTTAGGTGGGCAGGTGACTTCGCAGATCTGTTCATATTCTGTGGATTAGACTTTGATTTCACCCCGCAAGTTACACTGGATGCCAAGGTTCTATAATGCCACAATCAGGCAAAGATTGAAATTAAAACAGCAACCAAAACAACAACAACAACAAACAAACAAACACCAACGTCCAGACACGTGCAGCTTAGCAACCAGAAGGTTTTATTTCTCATCCCCATTCAGCATCAGAGCGAGTTGGTATGGGAGTTGATGAAAGTAATGTTTACATTTTTTTTAAACTTCCGATGGGCAAACGGTCTGCAGCCGCAGTTAAAATCAGTTTGTAGAGACAAACGTACGTCATGTGGTATGGATGGAAAAAAGCCATAAATATGAACAAAATGATCATTGTAATTACAGTAAATTACAGTTAGTGATGTCAGCAATACTCCCAGTGATTGCTTCAAAAACATTAATAAAAAGTATTATCAGCAGCTAATACAACAGCCTCTTAAATTCTCCTCAAGAAGATATCAGTTGGAGACATGACGTCAATCCAACTACCAGGGTGAGAACTAAGTTTGTAGCAGGAGTGGAGAGAGTCGTATTATCATCTTGATACTGATAATTTGTGAAAACTGAAGTACCAGATCTCTAGTCTGATTGAAATAATGTTAATAATGTTCTTGGGGAACAATATTAAAAATATCATTAAACAAGAAGCAATAACAACAACGCCAGAAAAAGAAGCCTGATAGATGGATAGGCAGAAAGACAGACTGTCACGAGCACGTGAGCTGGGATCAGTAGTTACGGGGGAAGGGGGTAGAGTAAAGTTAACCCACGGCCCACGGGTAATGAAAAGCGTGCATGTTGTGAGTGGGGGGGTCTGCATGAGGCGAGCGCACTGTACTACTATCACTGCAAGTTAGAAGGTCCCAGGGGACGGACGTGAGTGAGAACAGTCGGGAGATTGTGACAGTGTTTTCCAGTGATGACTGGTAGGTGGAACGATGATTGATAATTATGATTGATGTATTATATTCGTCTACGACCATGATGTAAATAAGTATATGTGAGGAATGTGGAAGTCCTTGATACTGTATATAGCAATGTGCGCCATGAGCGATAGATGGAAGTTAGCTTCATGGATTTGTAGCGAGAGTGAGTAGGGTGTAATACGGTGGAAGTGTTACCGTAAGTTGTTTGGTGAGTGAAATGTGAACTATTGTGTGTACGCTTCATGAGTTGTAATGAGGGGTGAAGTGATTAGAAATGGTATGGTATTATACCAATGTAATGTTATTTTTGTAGGTGCCGGGGTCGGGCCGAAGCGCCGCCTACGGTGAGCACAGGGGATAGGCCAGCATAGGGCCGAAGGCCACACATAGGCCAGGAGTGAAGCTGTCGGTGTAGGACAGTCGCAGCACATGAGTCGTGGCAGTCTGGCCACAGACAGGGATGTATATATGATTGTGAATGTGCTATTAAGATGTGCTACTGTGACATGGATGTATTACTGTGCGAATGAGATATTCATGTGAATTGAAGTATTAACGTGCTATGGCCACGTGAGGTGTATAGGAGGCTAAGGTGTATTGCCATAGGGAGGCGCTATTGAGAGACTGTGGTGTGAAAGAATATTAGTGTGTCATTAAGACCCTGAGTGGAGAGGCTGAGGCCGAGGTGTCTTTAGAGTAATTACCGGGTTGTGGACCCGAGGAAGTGTGCTTACGGAAGAAGGCCGTGGACGGCAGTTAACTTGAAGAATATAATGTATGTATGTAATTGCACTGTTATCCTTATCTTTATATTTATGTTTAATAAATGTGTGAGTCTGATGGGTTGTTCTGTTAAGTGTTATACTTGTTCGTTCGTGATTGTTGTCTTGTTATAACCATCGCATCTCCCAGTCTGGGATTTGTGACACAGACAGACAGACAGAAGGCAAGCAGGCAGACAGACAAACAGACAGACAGATAGATAGATAGATATAATTCTTTATTTCCAATTAGTCGGTACAGTATTTCACACACGATACCCATACAGGAAACAATAGAATGGCATTGTAAATATTAATCCGTTACCTGACTGAACATAACTGCTGGCTTTGGCTTATTTTATCCATAAATAGATGGTAAAAGTGGACAATAACTAAGACTGGCGCATTTATTATTGTAAACCTCTCATGGACATTTCCGAGACTGCCTATAATTAGCACAATTATTTCACAATGATACCCTATGGCGTTGATCTCTAATGAAAATGGGTAGTACTTATCAAACTTTGATTTGTAAGCTTTATCAATATAAGCATCAAATGGTATCGATATTTCTACTAGTTTGACTGTTTTTCTTTTTCTGTCAATCACTGTTATATCTGGCCGCACTTCTCTACGATGGAAACCAATAGAGTCACTTTCAAATATAGATGGTTTGAGGGGAGTGTCTTCAATATGGTCTTGTTTCTGTTGAATGAACGAATCTTTCTTTCCAAAATGTCCAAGATGTTGTTGTGTCGTTGTTGGTACACAAGGTGAAATTTTGTGCAGCCATTAAGGGCGTGTGATGCTATTTC